>WBZZ01004284.1:37500-71914 GCA_019918135.1 Paulinella micropora | reverse complement strand
GAGTGTCCGGGCTTTGCCAAGTGAGGGCTACCCGAAAGGGTCCAAGCGACCAAAGACGGCGCACACCTAGTGTGTGTCTCGGGGGGGGGGGGGGGGAAAGCCCTTTTCGCTCTTTTTTAATAAAAGTTTGTCCACGGTCGGCACACCGCTCACACCTCCTAACCCTGCCTCCTCTCGCCGGCCGGCCTCCTCTCTCCTGCTCTCCCTGCTCGCTCGCTGGCCGGGCAGTGCGCGGTGCGCGGCCGAGGGGGTTCAAAAGTCCACGTTCGTGTCGAAGCGGTGGTGGTCGACCCCTTGCAGCGCGGCCACGACCCCGCTCCGCCCCGCGTACGAGGCCTCGCGGCGCTCGAAAAAGTTGGCCGACGTCCGCATCGAGATCATGTCCATCCAGGGGAAGGGGTTCTCGGCGTGCCAGAGCTTGGCGTAGCCCAGGGCCACGAGCAGCCTGTCCGTGATCATCTTCACGTACTCGAGCAGCAGCTCGGCGTTGAGCCCAATGATCTCGCTGGGCAGGCTGGCGCGCACAAACTCGGCCTCGACGGCCAGGGCGCTCCGGGCCATGGCGTGGACGGTGGCCGCCGGTAGCCGGAACTCGGGTTCCAGGTACTGGGTGTACAGCAGGCACGCAAAGGTCACAGTGCAGCCCCTCGTCCCGGCTGATCCACAGGTTGGACGCCGCCAGCCCGGGCAGCAGGTTGCGTTTCTTGAAGTAGAACACGCCGCAGAAGGAAGCGGAGAAGAAGACCCCCTCGACGAACGCAAAGGCGACCAGGCGTTGCGCGAAGGGGGCGTCGCTGCGCAAGCACAGGTTCTCCATCACGATGCAGTCGCTGGCGGCAAAGAAGGCCAGGATCATGTCCACGTACCCGCGCTCATTAGGCGTCAGCCTCTCCTGGTAGTGCAGTGCGTCCTCGCTCAGGTCCACCTCCTCCGCCGTCCAGAAGCTCGCGAGGTGCTGCTTGTACATCTTGCACGCCGCGGGGTACCGGATGGGGAAGAGGGTGTAGTTGGCGTCGGTCCGGGCCAGGAGGCGGGGCCCCCCCGCGGCCCCGGACGGGCCGCCCGCCGCGGCGCCCGCGCCGGCGTCGTCCCCCGCCGGCGTGCCAGACAGAGCGGCTTTCTTGGGCTGGTGACCGGCCCCGTTGGGCCTCGCCCCCTCCTCGGGCGACGCTCCTTCTTCCGGCAACGTGCCGGCGGCCACGGTGGCCGCGCCGGCGTCGTCCTCCGCCGGCGTGTCAGACGAAGTGAGTTTTCTTTTCTTGTGGCTGGGCCCGTTGGACCATGCCCCCTCGGGCGACGCCGCTCCTTCGGACCAGGAGCCGGCGGGCTCGGGGCGCCGCTGGGGCTCGGGGTGTCGCTCGGGCTCGGGGTCCGCCATCTCCCCCGTGCTACTGCGGGGGTCGGAAAATGAGCAGCCCCCGTGCCGTGCCCCAGCGGCGCCCCCGGGGAGGGGGCTGCGGCCGGCGTGCGTCGTGGCTGCGCTCTCCACCCCCCCCCCCCCCCGAGGGGCGCTGGCCCCCCTCCCGTAGGCGCGCAGGAGGGGGAGGAGGGGGCGCCGCCGGCGTGCGCCGTGGCCGGAGACCGACAGGGGGGTCGCTCCCTCTGGCTGCCTCGCCGGCACACACACGCGCGGGTGCCATCTCCCTCCCGGCACGGAGGAGGGGGTGGGGTGGGGGCGGCGGGCGCGTGCGCAGACGGGGGGGGGCGCAGCTTCCCTCCTCCCCCCCCCGAGCGCGTGCGCAGACGGGGGGCGCAGCTTCCCTCCTCCCCCCCCCCCCCCCGAGCGCGCCCGCCGCCACCCCCGCGCCCAGCGCTGCGCCTGCCGCTGCCCCCGCCACTACCTCCCGGGGAGGAAAAGCGTGCAGGGGGGAGCGTTCCTCCTCCTCCCCCCTCCTTGCCCTCGCCTGCGCCCTCCCCCTCTCCGCCGCCTGCCCGGGCCCTGCTGTGCGCTTCGAGGCCCTAGCTAGGCAAAGTCGGGACGAACAGCCGGGGGAGGCGCGCGCCCGCATGATCTCCACCCCGAACAAGCGTGCCGTGGGCGTACCCGCCGTTGGCGCCAATCAACGACCAGCGAAGCGTTGTAAGGTCTGCTCTGCTTGACCCAAGATTCACATCGTGGTGACCATGGGGGAAGGTCGTTCCTACGTGCCGGCGCTAGCCCGGGCTTGCTGGGGCCTACAAGAGACACGAGGGGACGGGGAGGCGAAGCACTCCTGGCACGTTCCACAGTGCGCTGCACCGCCCGGCATGCTGCGGGGCCGTCCAGGGCTGGAGCTGTTCGCTGCCAGCCGGCCGGCCTTCGAGTGGCAAAGCCCCCGAGCCTACCTGGAAAGCTTCTACGGCGACTTTGAAGTAATCGTGATAGAAGTAGGGGGGGAGGGCCTGCTCCCCAACCTGAGAAACTACAGTGCGCTGGAGTACCTCTTCGTGGAAGGGGGCGGGCTGCCCCGCTTTCAGGGCCTGCGCTTTGACGTGGTTGGGTTGGGCTGCGACTTGCACGCCGCTCCTAGCCGAGCCATGCAGGAATTCAAAGCTTGGCGCGTTCTCAGACAGACAGCTCGCCAAAACACTGGCTCTTCCCCAGCGGTCGGATGAGTGGACAGGGGAATTCGTGGTTTCTCTCTCCCGAGACCCGCTGGCCGCCTTGGTACAGCAGGGGCAGCCCCTCGATTTATTGAAGAAGGCATACACCTGCTGGAGGGCGGCCTATAGCCCTGCGTACCAGAACAACGTTGACAGGCTTCGGCCGGTGATTGAATCCCAATTAGTGGCATGTCTTGGTCCGAAGCTTAAGGACTACCCGTCCTTACAGGAAATCTATGCCATGCCTAGCAACCAGCAGAAGCTACGAGAGTTGCTTGGTTACCTGGCCGGATATTATTCAGTGTCGGTGGACAGAGGGTGGGCGTCGTCGCTCCCCTTGCCGGCCCAGCACCTGCAGCACGCCGTTTCATTCCTGGACCGACCAAGCCTGTCTGCGCTCAGCCAGACCTCGCGGTCCTTGTTCCAGTTGACGACACCAGCCTGGGACAGGGGGGAACAGGGCCTAGATAACCAGGCAGTGCAGCTAGCCACCGATTACCGGCTACCACCGCGTAGCGCAGGAGGAAGCTTCGAATGGACACGGCCTGTGTTTAGCACACACGTGGCCACCAACCCCGGGGCCCGCTGGACGGCACAAGTCCGCGTGTCGGTAGACTACAGACGGGAAAACGCCGAAGTCGCGCTGCTGAAAACAGCGGAAGGCCTGACCGCGACAGTGCTCAAAGCGTCGCTGCCCCTCGTCGTTTGGGGGCAGCGCCTTACACACCCACAAATACAGCGCTGGGTCCAAGTGCGCCTCTTGAACTTTGCAGGTCCGCTGCGTATCACTGCCTGGCCGGGGTTACGCGGGAAGCCCTAGCCGTTCTAGCTGCTCCAGAGAGGGAGGGGCTTGTCCAGGCCAAGCACGATATCTACACCGAGGCAGGACAAGACCGTTGGTATAGCAGGCTTTACTGCCCCGAGGGTCTGCACCCCCCTAACACTCACCGACAACTCCCGCCCGCGAGCGCCGGACCAGCCCCAGCCTAGCCAGAAGCCAGGGGGCGTCCGGCCGGACTCGGGTAACCCCCTGTCGGGACACTGGCGGCTCTGGGCGCCGTGGCTCGGCCGAGGCTTTAGCCGGGGCACCAAGCGCCGGTCGAGGCTGGGGCTTGGCCAGGGGACGCAGGCCGGGGGCTGCGCAGGAGACGCCTCTGTCGTGCGGTGGCCAGCAGAGCTTCTGCTAGCCTGGCTCTGGCTGTGCCGGCTTTAGTTCGGACCAGGACGGAAAAGGGGCCTACCACTCCTGTCCACCACCAGCTCTTAATAAGAAGTACCTTTTTGGAAAAATAGACATTCATTATTGGCCTGCTGGCACTGTGTTCCGGCGGCCAGTAGAGGAGGTGAGCGGGGGGTGTGCCCTCCGGCCGGCGCACGTGGCGGGAGTTGTGCAGTAGACGCCTCTGTCGTGCGGTGGCAGGCAGAGCATTTCTTTCGTAGCCTGGCCGGTCCGGCTGTAGTCTGGACAAGGACGAGGAAGGGCACCGCCCTGCTCTGCATAAGAAACCACCCTTTTTAGAGAAATACACGCTCTCTCTGCGTTCTGCCTGTGCACTAGCTACGAGTAGTAGTAGGTTTTAGGTGTCTTTCGATTTCTCATTAAAAGTGTGAGGGACGACTGCTTCCTTCTGCCGGGCTGATAGCTAGCCTCCGTGGTCTGGCTGCGGGCCTCCCTCCTCAGGCCGTGCACAGTTGCGGCGGGCAGGGACAGCGCTGCTAAGCTCGGAGTACCTACTGTTCCCCTGCAGTACCCCCAGTCAGGACCATCCTCGCTGTCGGTATTAATCACCATGCTCGCTTCCGCCCGCCAGCAGCGGCTGCTGCTGCTGGTGGCCCTGGTGCGGTGCGGGCGAGTAGTTCCGGATGCAGCGGCAGGACCGAAACCATCTCGGGGCAGTTTTCTTGAAAGCGAAGGGCACTTCCGTCCGCGTTCCTGCCGGCCTGAGTAGGATCCAGATATCTTTGCCGGGGCCAGTCGCTACGAAGAGCCTCTCCCTCTACTAGGACCTCCTGGTGGAGCCAGGCCAGAGTCCGCTCTCCGACGAACAGCGCCACGTGGCCGCGAAGGTACTCTGCGATATCTTGGCTCCGCCACGGATCCAAGGCGCGTGCCGCATGGAGCACTTCCATCGCACTGTTCCCAAGTGACAAAGTCAGGGTCAGCCGTAACAGGTGCCAGGAGCTGGAAATGTAGACGCACAGCGAAACATTGTAATCCTTGCCGGTTCTGTCTCGGAGCTGGTTTTGGAAAAGGGAGAGTGGCACAACAAGGTCAGCCTCTTTTCTGTCGTGGAGAACCTGTTCCACTTTTTTCAGTGCCTCCTGCACCATGGGGGGCTGACTTTCTGTCCGGACCGGGTACGCCTGGCGGAACACTGGCAGCCCTGGGTGCTGTGGCTCGACCGATTCCCAGTAACGCGTAGCGTACTTTACATCCAGGCACCTCTGTATGTCATATGTGTCAGCTGGGTCCAGGTGCCGTAGCAAGGACAGCTCTCTCTGCGGCCGCGCGTAGATACACACTTGGTCGCGCAGCCAGTGGATGGTATCCAAACTGACAAAGACTCTGGCTTGTTGTTCTATGTAAGCCCTGACTCTCGCGGTGAGGTTTTTGGTAACAGTGGTGTTCAGGTGCCAGAGAAAAAAATCTTCTTCATCGTATTCTTTCGCTAGTGACCACTTCTGGTAGGCCCCCAGCATTCTTTGTTTCGCGCCTTCTCTCGGGGCCAAGAACAGGTCGACGCGCGCATGCATTTCGTCGTCTTCGGACGGAGCAGAGATCTCAAGCGAAGCCTGGTAATAAGGCACTGCGTCGGGCTTTCCTTGGTTGAGCACTGTGGCGAATCCATGGAGGACAACCGTCGTCTGCTTAACCGTCAGACGGTACCGATCAGCGCATGTAGGATGCTACGGATGTCTCCCCCCAGGGTGTTGTATCGCTCCACTGGGTTTAGGATTTGTTCTGCTGGGCGGGTCGAACCTGGCGATGCCACGGTCCTGGCCGGGGGCGCGCCTACTCCCCACGGGCTTGGGTTACTAGCAGTCTGGTCCTGGCCCAACGTCTGCCTTTTTACTTGGCCGCACTCGCGGCACACTTGATTGCGACTCCCGCGCTTCTGGTCGTCCATGCGTCCTGGCTGTACTCTTTATTAGGGACGCTGCAAGAGAAAGCTGTTCTGCCTGCCCTCGCGCCTCTCTTCCCCCTCCCCTTCCTCTGCCCCCCCTCCCCCTTCCTTCTGCCCCCCGCCTCTTGTGCTTTCGTCTTTCAGCCATGCGGCGCCACAGCCTCTGCTGGGGGCCCGGCTTCCTCACTGGAACGGGATGGCTTCGGCCGGTACAGTACTCCCGAGGGGTAGAGAGGGGGCTAGCCACGTGCTGTCCTTTTTTTAATCAGAGTACTGTAGCTTGGCCCGGCCCGCCGCTGGCTGGCCGGGTGGCGCGCAGGAGCACTGCCAGCGCGCTGCGCAGCAGGGCCAGCGCGGCCGCCCGCTGGCGCTGGACCTCGGCCTCGCGCACGCGGCCAGTAGAGGAGGTGAGCGGGGGGTGTGCCCTCCGGCCTGCGCACGTGGGCTAGGCGACGCCTGCCTCGTCGAAGACCTGCTGAGCTCTGACCAGCCCCCGGCCGAAGCCTTTGGCGCGTGTGCACGGGCCCCCGGCTACCCCTCGGCCGGGGCCAGCGCCCGCCGGCAGGCCGCCTCCAGCAGCGCCTCGTCGTCCTGGTGTTACAGGTTGACCTGCCGCAAGGCACCTCCGACCAGGCGCTGCACGCGCGGGGGAGGCTGGCCGCCGTGCGCCGCCTGGTAGGCAGCCGCCGCGTACTTGTCGGCCCGGATCAGCAGCGTGAGCTCGGCGCCCCTGGGCGCGGGCGCCGGCGCCAACCGCAGCAGGACCTCGGTCAAGCCCAGCTCCGCCCGTGGCACCGCCTCCGCCGGCAGCGCCGGTGCTCGCGGGGCCAAGGTGCCAGCGCCCGGCGCCGGCTCGCCCTCGACCAGCTCGCCCTCGGGGCGGGCCTCCGGCCCGGCCGACTCGCCGAGCGGTGCGCCGCCGGGCGCCGGCAGCGCCGCGTGGCCGCCCAGCGCCTGCTCGAACGTGGCACAAACCCCCGCGCGCTGTAGCAGCGCGAGCGCCCGCCTGGCGTTGTTTCTTCTCTCGTCACTGACGAACATGATGTCGCGGGCATCCAGCGCCAGCCCGCCCTCCTGCAGCTGTTGCTGGTACAGATCCACTGTGGTCTGATACACGCGGAAGACGGCCTGCTGGTTAGCCGCCACGCTTTCGCACCTGCGCTGCAGCTGCTTCTGTTCCAGTACCCAGCCGGCCTCCAGCTGCTTCTGTTCCAGGGCCCAGCCGGCCTTCAGTGCTTCGCGCCTGAGCTGCAGCTGTTTCTGTTCCAGGGCCCAGCCGGCCTCCAGTGCGGCCAGCTCTTCTTCGCAAACCACGCGCTTGAGGAGGGCCAATTCCCGCTTCGCTGCTAGCAACTCTCGCTCCGACTCTAGCAGTTCCAAGCACTGCCGCTTCACTGCCGGCTCCGCTACCTCCTGCGGCGGTGGTGGTGGCATCTGGACCGCACCTGCCGCCGGTACGGCGGCCAGCAACGATGTGATCACCGGCGCAGCGCTAGGCAGCGCGGGCTGTGCCGTGCTCACCCCCGCCAGCAGCTCGCGCCTGGTAGCCTCAGATAGCTCCTGCCGCCTGAGGGGCAGGGCCTGTTCCAACTCGTGGTCGCCCGCACAGGCACGGGTGGCGAGATTTGCCTGTTCACGCCTGAGTACCTTGCCGGCTGAGCCAGGGACCAAAGGCAGGATCTTAAGTAGGTCGCACAACTGGTAACAATCTATTGCCGCGCCCCTTTGCCCATTCGAACGTTTGAATGCAATTTTTTTAGGAAGAACCCCATGCACCCCAAAGTTGGGGTCGCATATTTTATCCTTCAGTCGGTCATAGTCCTTTCTAGCAGCCTTGGTCGAACAGCCCTTGAGGGCGGCGATGACGTCGGTAATTGCATAGAAACCCTCTTGCTGGCGTTGAATAGCTTTCTTCAGGGTTTCTTCACTCAGGCCCATGAGCAAGGGGTTGTCTTGAATCGCGGCGTTGGTGGCAACCGACGCCATCGCGCGTGGCGGCTGTGCGTCAGCAGAAACCTGCCCTTCAAGCTCGCCGTCCTCTGTCTCACTCCCAGAAGACGAGGACTCCACCGCCGTGGGCTCGGGCTCGGCGGAAGGACGACGGCGCTGGGCACTCGTCCGCATCTTGGCGGACAGCTCGCTCAGCCGGTTCTGCATCGGTACTACGCTCCGCGCGGGGGTTGTGGGGCGGCTGCATGCACGCGGCCGACGGAGTGCGCCGGGCGGCGGTGTGCGTAGGCCCCTCTCCTGCCCAACGCACGCTCGCTGTCCTTTCCTCGGGACGGCAGAAAGAAAGTAAGGGCGGGGAACAGGAGAAGGGCAGGCGGGCAGCGGGGAGGAGGGGGGTGGGAAAAAGGGGGCGGAGGAGGGAAGCCTCCTCCCCTGCGCGCCAGGGACAGGGCGTGGGGTGCGCGGCCTCCGGGGGGAAGAGAGGGGTGTGGGGGGGGGGGGGGGGCTTGCGTGCGGGGCGCGCGGCCCGGGGCAAGCGCGCGCACGAGGGGCGGGGCCAGGAAGGCGAGGACCGGGAGGGGCAAGGAGGGGGGCGTGCGCGGGCCAGGCGCGGCCGCCTAGCGCGCCCCCCTAGCCCTACTACTCCCCTGTCTCGGCCGTGTGCCTGCGGATCCTGCCTGACGTCGAGCTAGCTAAGGTGGCAGGCCGTCAAGGAGGCTGCCGCGGGCTAGGCCTGGACTAGGCCAGGATCTATTCTCTCTGCGGCGGGCCCGCACAACTCGCAGGCTAGCACTGGCCTTGCCAGGCAACGGACCGAGCTTTGGACAAGAGATCTTGCAGCGGCCTGCCATTGCTGAATGTTGCTTAGGAATCTGCAGAAGAACACGAAGGCTTTAATAAAGAAAAGGAGCGCAGAGCTAAAACATCTCCATGTCGTCCAAGGTGATCTGCAGCTTGGCCTTCTGGATGTACTCGGCAAACAGGATCGCAGCGTGGGCGGCCGTGTTGCCTACAAAGCCACTGGCATAGGCCAATACTACACAGAGGAGAGGTACCCCATACTGAGCCCTGGCAGGCATCCGCCAAGACGAAAACGCTGGATCGAATATCGCCGGCATTAGGGCATAATTCCGCGGATGCTCAGGACCACCGGCGGCTTCAGGGATAACCTGGTCAATGTGAAAGCGAAGCTTCTGAATGCCTGCCCAGTCACAGCCACCTCGGCGCCTTCCTTTTTTATTCATAGTCAGTCATGTCGTCTAGGCCGTCCGCCGTCGTCGGGCCCAGCCCAGCCAGACCGCCAGAGGATGACGACGACGAGGACGACGAGGACGAGGACGAGGACGAGGACGACGACGACGACGAGGACGCGGCGGCGGCGCCCACGCCCGGCGGGGTGGTCTCCAGCAGCGGGTTGGCGCCGCTGCAGTACGAGTGGATGCCCAGCACGCTGCGCAGCAGGGCCTCAGGCTCCAGCCCGAGCAGCGGGGCCAGCGCGGCCGCCTGCTGGCGCCGGATCTCGGCATCGCGGCCGAGCAGGGCGGGCAGCAGGCGGTGGTCGGGCAGGTGCTCGTGCGTGCCGCCCGCGGGCGTGGCGGCGGTGGCCGGCAGCCAGAACTCGCGGCGGTGCTGGGCGTACACGTAGTCGGCCAGGTCCCCCGGCGCGGCCCCCTGCTGAGTGGCCCCCGGCGGGGTGGCCCCGTCGCCGGCGCTGGTGCCGGCCGCCGCCTGGCCATCGCTGGTGCCGGCCGCCCCGGCGCTGGTGGTGGTGGTGCCGCGCGTCCGCAGCGGCCGCAGCAGCCCGCCCAGCGACGCGGGGTCCTGCCCCAGCTGGCCCTGCACCACGGTCCGTCAGGAACAGCTCGTAGTGCAGCAGCGAGCGGTCGAGCTGCCCCGTGAGCATCTGGCGCGGGCGCGCAAAGTGGTCCTGCAGGACCTGGATCATGAGCCTCGGCAGCAGGTCGGGCGCCAGCCCCTGCTCCATCACCAGCGACGGCACCTGGAAGTCCTCGGCGCGCTGCACGACCACGGGCCCCCGGTCGCCGGGCCGGCCCTGCAGCAGCTGATGCAGCACGTCCTTGAACTCGTGGTAGTCCATGCGCAGCTCCCGGGCGTGGTTCTTCCACAGCAGGCAGCCCAGCGCGCGGCTGCACTCGGCGTAGTCCAGGTGGTTGGCGAACAGCTGGCTGTCGTGCTTGGAGAAGGAGTAGTGGCCCGGCCGCACGCCCTTGCGCTGCAGCGCCACGCGGCGCCGCCGGGCGGCCAGCTCCTGCTCGTGGCGCAGGACCTCCTCCCGGGCGTGCCGGGCCGCCCGTGCGTATTTGTCGCGCGCCGCGGGCGGGTCGGCCAGCCGCGAGTAGCGCGGGCACGAGCCGGCGTCCTCGGCCAGGACGCGCTCGCTCACGAACGCCGAGCGCGTGCCCGCCGGCAGCCAGCTGCTGCGCCTCGGGCACCTGGTGCCGGGCCTCGAAGAACTCGCGCGCCAGGGTGTACAGCACGGCGCGCTGCTGCGGGAAGTGGAACTCGTGCTCGCCGATCATGGTGATGGCCGTGAGCAGCACGGACGGGTCCTCGTCGTTGAGCCAGAAGTCCAGCCACCCAAAGTCCTCGAGCGCCGGCGCCTTGCCCAGCGGCCGGCCGTAGTGCGTGCCCCGGCCGGGGTCGATGAGCGGGCTCAGCGACGAGTGAAACACCAGAAAAATAGCGCGGCGGATGATGTTGCGCGTGATAAGGGCCGTGAGCCGGTGGATCGTGCGCTGAGAGTGCAGGCCGCACACGCCGTGCTGCTCGGCCCGCTGGCAGAAGCGGCCCAGCAGCTGCGGCGTCACGTACAGGCGCACGGGGTTGGCGAAGCCCAGCGCCAGCAGCGTGTCGTACACGTAGCCCAGCGCCGTGTCGTCCCGCACCCAGCGCACCTGTTCCTCCAGCACTGCCTGGCTCTGCACGTCCGGCTCGGTCCCGACGTTGCGCCAGGGCTCGTGGCCGGGCCGCTCGCGCGCGGGCAGGCGGTCCCGGATGGCGGCCAGAAAGTCGCACGGGTACGTGTTGCTGGCCCCGATGAAGGCGCCGCTGATGCGCGCGCACGTCTGCTCGATGAAGCGCTGCCCCCGCTCGTTGTCGACGCGGCAGATCTGGTACTGCAGCGTAGGCGCCGACAGCATCGACTTGATCGTCTCCGTGATGCTGGACGCCTCGGTGCGCCCGTTGCGCAGCCCCAAAAAGTGCTGCGGCATCTCGTCCATCACGCGCACCTCGCCGCGCTTGTGGTAGTTGCCGGCCATGGCCTTGGTCGACATGTCGGTCAGCGCCACCGTCGTGCCGGGCAGCAGCAGGAACTTCATGAGCAGGTCCTGCAGCCGGCTCTTGCCCGTGCCCGGCGGGCCGTACGCCACCATGTTGACGAACGCCGTCTCCCGCACCGAGCACTGCGCCACCAGCAGCATGAGCTGCGCCTCCACGTGCATCGTGCCCACCCGCAGCTGGTGCTCGAACAGGTTGTGCAGCCGCACGTAGTAGCAGTCCGACACCCCGAGGTTGTCGACCGGGAGCGCCTGGAACGAGTACCAGCTGAGCGGCAGGGGGGTGCCGTCCACCTCGGACGGCCGGGGCTTGCTCAGGTGCGAGAAGGCCGCCAGCTGCGCGTCCGAGCAGCCGCCGCCCTCCCGCAGCAGGCTCTGCACCCAGGGGGCTACCCCGCGCCGCAGGGTCTGCAGCCCCTGCCAGTGCGCCGACGCGCACGCCTCGGCCGACGCGCCCCCCCGCCGCAGCTCGGCCACCTCGTCCAGCAGGCGCTGCCGCCCCTGGTGCATCAGGCGCTTGATCGTCTGCTCGCTGGCCGCGCCGCCGCCGCCGCCGGCCCCTCCGTCCACGGCCCGCACCAGGCCCGCCAGCGACCGCGCGCGCGCGCACAGCTCGTCGGGCCCGAGCTGCTCGTCCGCCGCCAGCACCCCCAGCAGGGTATTTTCCTCGGCCGTGCCCTGGGCTTCCTCCAGGTCGGGGCGCCGGGGCACCGGCAGGCGCGTGTGCGCGAACCTGGCGTGCGGCAGCCTGGACGGCAGGCGCCAGAACAGGTCCGGGAAGGGCACCGCGAATGTCGCCGCCCCGCCCTGGCCCGCGGGCGGCTCCTGCACGTACCGGGCCCAGTCCAGCTGCGCCGGCACCACGCCCTCCAGCAGCCCGTGCCGCATATGGCGCGGGTGGAAGAAGACGCGCGGGTCCAGCACGCAGCCCCCCCACACGCGCTCCGTCCGCCGCCGCAGCAGGAACGCTGACACGTCCGCCCCCGCCTGCGGGGTCCGGGCCACCAGCACCACCGAGCTCAGGAACTCCACGTTCTGCATCAGCTTCGCCAAAGACTCCCGGTAGTCCGCGGTGAAGGGGCACTTGGTCGGCTGCCAGCGCGGGCGCTGGCCGCCCCCGCGCCGCTGCTTCTTGGCCGCGGGCGGCCGCCAGCCGTCGGGCTGCTCGGCGTCGCCCGCGTCCGCCCCGTCCCCCGCCTCCTCCGTGGCCAGCGCGCTGCCCGGGCAGGGGTCGTACCCCCGGCTGTCGGCCAGCAGGTCGTTGATGATCCGCAGCACGTCGAAGTTGGCGCGGTTGACCCACAGCCACAGCGAGTGGCCGACGACCTGGCCGTGCTCGTCCTGGACCGCCGACACGGCCCGGACGCTGTGGGGCAGCGCGCTCTCGGCGTCCACGCCCGGCAGGTCGGGGTGCGACGCAATGGCCCACCACAGGCACACCAGCAGCTTGAAGGCCTCGTGCACCTTGTTGGTCTTGGTCTCGAAGCCCAGGGGCGTGGGCTGCGACAGGAAGCGCGAGGGCACCGTCATCTGCAGGCAGTAGCACGCGTCCCGCACCAGGCCGGCGCCCTCGTCCGCGGGGGCCAGGTGGCCCTGCCCGGCGGCGCCGTAGTCCTCGGCGCCCTGCTCGAAGAAGGTGTCCACTATGTTGGCCTCGTCGGCCTCCGGGGCGGGGGCCTGGCCCCCCGCCCCGCTCGACAGCGACGTATAGAAGGGGTGGCTGCCGCGAAAAGAATAGGGCTCGTACGGCTCAGGCAGCACCGCCTGGCTCTGCGTCCGCTTGGCCATGGCGGACCGATTCTGCTACGACGACGGCCTGGCCCGGCTGCCACGCCCGGTCCCGCGCGCGTGGGTCGTGGGTCACCCACACCCACGCGCCGCCCTGGCGCCGGCACGGGCGGAGAGAAGGGGGGGGGCGGGCCCGGCCGGGGGGGGGGGGGGGGGGCGCGGGTTCTGCCGGGGGGGACCACCCCCCTGCCCCCCCCCCCCGGCACGCGCGCGGGCCGCCCCTGCGGCCGCCCACCGCCCGGCGGCCCCGCGTGCCGCCCCGCGGCCAGCCCTCCCACCGGGGCGGGGGGGGGGGGGGGGGTCACAGCCGCGGCCGGCGGGCCCGCCGGGGGGGGGGGGGAGAGGAAGGGGCTCTCCCCCCTTCCGCGAAGAAAGACCGACTCTCTCGGTGGTGTGCCTTCCCAGGTTTGTACTCGGTCGCGGGAAAAGAGTGGGCTAAAAAATCCATTTTGGCCCCTAGGGGCGAAATCGCACGTCGTCGGAAGAGAGCCCGCCCCCTTCCCCCCCGGCAGGTCTGCCTGGCAAAGAGAGCCCGGCGGCACCGCGTCCACAAGCTCGTCGTTGTCGTTCTCGGAATCGTGGTCCTCCCGCGCCCCATTCAGCAGACCCAGCAGACTCAGCGCGCGGAAGGCCAGGTTGTGCAAGGTCAGCGTGCGGACGGGGATGGCTTGGATCCCAGCAAATGCAAAGCAGTGGGCGTTGTCACCGCTAAGCTCTAGCATCTCGCTAAGCTTTAGTATCTCTTGTCGGCTACCGGGTGGGTACGCCTGGCCCCGGGAAAGCACCAGCTCTGGCAGTGGCTCCGGCGGGCTTCTGAGCCCCACGGCTTCCCCGATCGCATTCCAGTAGTCCTTCTTGGACACCGCCAAAAGTAGCGAGAGGGGATTTAGCAAGGGGCTAAACACGATCGTGCTGGGCGGAACCTTGAATCTAGCGATGGCCGCTTTCCACTCCGTGTCCTCATTTCCCGGCCGCTCGTAACCTTTGGTGGCACATACTGCCAGCTTGCTTAAATAGTCGAGACGGGGGGAGTCTTGAATTCCTCCAGCAGCGTTTCTAGGGAGGGAGTGCACCCGGCCGGCCACACGCGAAACAAAGGGGGGGGGGGCGCGCACGCCCCCTCCACCCGCCCGGCCCGGGCCTGCTGCGCCAGAGGGAGAAGACGCCTCTTCTCCTCCTCCCCCCCCGGCCGGGTCCGGCCGGGCCCGGGGGCTTGGCCTCTCCCTAGTGCACACGTCAATCTTCCTGAGCGCCTGGCTCTGGCCGGGGCCGGGGGGGGGCTTCCCCTTCGCAGTCTGCTGGCAGCGGCCCAGTCTTGCTTTATTCAGAAAACCAAGCGTGGAAAACAGGCGTGGTCGGCCGAGGGGGCGATGATCCCTCCTCGGGCGGCCGGGCGCGAACCTGGCCGTTAGCGCGGGTGCCGGGCTGCGGGGCCAAGTAGATACAGTGTACGTCTCGGAATTGCAGGTGGAGGGCCCTGGGGCTAGGGAACGATTTGTGGCAGGCCTCGCAGTGCAGTTCAGCGAGCAGGTGGCAGGCGCCCGTCACCCACACGTCCTTGGTGAGGCCCCGACCGCACTTCACCCGTGGGTGCCGCCGGTGCCTCTCGCAAGCAACAACGGAACAGAAACTCTTGTGGCAGTCCGGGCACACTAAGGGCTTGGCTCGCCGGCTCCGCCGGCCGGTGCACAGCTTGTGTTCCGCCTCCAAGTGTGACTTCAAGGCCTGGGGGGACTTACAGGCTCGCGAGCAGCCCGGCAGGTCGCAGCGGTAAGGGGCTTCGCGTGTGTGCAGGCGCTCGTGGCTCTGTAACGCCACCTTTTGCCGAAAGGCTCTGTCACAATGGCCGCAGCGCCACGGGCGCTTGTTCTCATGGATCAGCTGGTGGAGTTTCAGGCCGGACTTGCTAGCAAAGCTTTTATCGCACACGGTGCACCAGGCGGCCTTCGAGGCCGGCGCTGCGGACGCGTTGGCCAGCAGCAAGGGGGGAGGGACCGGCGCGCCGAACACGTTAGCCAGCAGCAAGGAAGGAGGGGCCGGCGCGCCGAACACGTTAGCCAGCAGCAAGGAGGGAGGGACCGGCGCGCCGAACACGTTAGCCAGCATCAGGGAGGGAGAGGCCGGGGCGACGACGCTGTTTGTAATATGTCTGGCCTCTGGTTGTGTGAAGGGAGCCTGACCTCTGCCAGGACAGGCACCACCGCCTCCTCCCTCCCCCCCCCCACGCCCGCGCGCGGACGCCTGACCCCCCGTGCGGGGGGGGCGCCCCTCCCCCTGCCCCACTCCCGCGGGGGGGGGGGGGGGGGGGGGGGGGGGGGGCGCCGTCCGCCCATCCCCCGGCCGGGGAGCCGTGGTGGCCGGGAGCGACGACGTCCCGTCGGCGGCTGCCGCCCTGGCCTGGCACCCGTCGCTGGGGGGGGGGGGGGGTACGCTCCCTTCCCTGCCCTCCCCCCGTCGTCAAGCAGGGTGGGCCGTCGGCTCCTCGGCCCGCGCCGGCGAGCTCGGTCTACTCCGGACGATGGACAGGACAGGTGAGCCGGTCTCTTTTTCTACGTGTCGGAGACGAAAACAAAAATCCTTTATATGGATTGCATTGGAATTATCGGCACATTCGCTGATAGCAACGTCGCAAACATTTCCAATCTAAGCTATGACTTAGGTATTATTAATTGGACCGATGGACAATACAGTTTTAGAGTGCTTAAAACAGACAATGGCAGTATTGAGACTGACCAACTAGCTGGAAGAATTGTTATTTGTTTAGAATTTCTAGCGTAGGGGCCTGCTCCCCCTACAACCCCGCCGTTAAAAAAAATATATATATTTTAGAATATATAAAAAATCTGGAGGTGCGGAGGCGGAGTCTCTGCAATGGAAAAAATCAATAATGTAAAGGTGAAGCCAGTCAAGCAAAACGGAGATGGCGACAAGTTGGCAAAATGATATAAGTTATTTGATGAACCGTATGCCAATATATTCGCTCTCGCTCGTAAAAAATCAGGAAAAACAACGGCACTGTTTGAAATCTTGAAAAGAACGACGGACAGAAAAACAAGGATTGTTATTATAGCCAGCACAATACACAAGGACCACATTTACAAAGAAATGGTTAAGCATTTCAAGAAGAAGGGCAATCCGATGGCGATATATACATATTTGAAAACGGACGGATACAGTGTGATAGACTATGAGTTAGACAAGCTCAATAAGCCAGACGAACAGTAAGAAGAAGGCGAGATTGTTCAAGACGAGAAAGAAGAACAGAAGCCGAAGTTTCTTTATTTTGGTAAAGAAGAAAAGAAGAAGCAGGGACAAGCACCAGCAGAAAGACCGAGCAAATACGTAACACCAGAAGTTGTTTTCGTGCTTGATGATTTGGGTAGTGGTTTAAGGGATAATTCCGTAAGCGACCTGTTGAAAAAAAATAGACACTTCAAGTCAAAGGTGATTATGAGCTCGCAATACCTAAACGACTTACGACCTGAGGCTATTAAACAGCTAGACTACCTTCTTATTTTTCCTGAGCAGTCTCAGGATAAAATAGAAATCGTGTATAAACATTTGGACCTTGGCTACGACCTTGAATACTTCATTCAAAAATATCACGAGGCGACGAAAGAGAGGTTTAACTTTTTGTATGTTGATGCGGTGTCTGATGAATTACGAAAGAACTTCAATATTCGTTTAAAGTAATTTTATTATTATTTATTTTTTTTAGAACTATATATAGATGCCAACATCACCAGTGATTATCAGTAGTCCATCAGGTTATAACATTAGCTACAATCCTTCAATGCCGCAAGCAGGAGGAAGAAAGAAGAAGGGAAAAAAGAAACAAACAGGAGGAAAAGTTAATTGGGCGAAGGTCGGAAAAGCGATAGTGGATGCTAATAGGTTTATCAAGAAGAACTAATTGATTTCAAGGGGTGCTACTTTTCTGAGCGATGTCGGAGTGCCTTATGCGGACCGTGTAGCGAAGGCCGCGATGAAGCAAGGATACTGCAAGCAACGAGGAGGAGCGGTCAAATTTCGTTAACCCCCCCATCCCTTTCAAATGTAAAATCTTATATTAATTTTTTTTACTCAATATAATAGTAGTAATGCGAAGTAAGCCAAAGAAGAAACTTAAACAACGACCTCCGAGGATATACAGAACCAAAGATGGCCGTCCGTATATTAAAGTGAAAGGCAAACGAGCATATCTCAACTTTGGCGAGAAAACGAATGACCTTTCAACATTTCAAATCGTTAAACTGTTTCTGAAATATATGAAAAGGGCCACCCTTTTCAAATCCCGAGGTCGTAGGAGCAGAGCTCCTACAATAGTTAAGTCCGAATTCAATCGCCTTGAATACGAGAACCGCAACCAGATACAAAACAACCTGCTGAAAAAATATGAACTAATACACGAGCAGGAAGAAAAGGAAAAGAAGTTAAGAGAACAGGCAGAAGATGAGAAGAAAAGAATGGAGAGGAAGGAGAATGCGGAAATGAAGGAAAGACAAGAAGAATTAATAAGGGAGGCGAAAAGAGAGCAAAAACTTATAGAGGATGTAAAATTTGAACAAGATAGAAAAAATAATTTAATGCTATTACCACCACCACAGTTCAACCCTCAATATATCACACAAGCACCACAACTAGGACCACCACAAGCACCGCAACCCCAAGCACCACAACTAGGACCACCCCAAGCACCACCACAAGCACCACAACTAGGACCACCCCAACTTGAAGCACCACCACAAGCACCACAACTAGGACCACCACAAGCATCGCAACCCCAAGCACCAGAAGAAAAACAGATGCCATTGAAAACAAAAGAAGAGAGAAAAGCTGAAAAGGAATTAAAAGAAAAGTATATTAAATTATTGACGGAAACAGCGGAATTTACAAAGAAATTTATTAATAAGCTGAGCAAAACAGAATTTCAAAAACTTGGTATAGGAGTAGAGAGTGCGATAGCCGCAGGACAAACAGCAGATGAGCAAAAAGCACTGGCAGAGCAATACAAAAAAGAAGTAGAAGAGGCAAAAAAGCAAGCGGAGGCTAAATCGAAACACTTTGAAATTAAAGATAAAATATCACACATCTCCGCTGGTTTAAGAAATGATTATAAGTATCCGAAATTGGATATACCCAAAACTTTGGGCCCTGCTTTGGAAGCAAAAATGATAGCCGAAGGCAAACAACCACCAAAAAGTTAAAGGAAAACACACGACTGCGGGTATGGCGCAACTTTTAGTAGATGAAGGTATTGATTTAGGAATAGACCAGAATGAAATGAGAAAGAAACTCGCTGATTATTTCGGAATAAACCAAGCTGGTGCTGGACCAAGAACGATTGAGGAATTAATCCACAAACTTTTGACAATAGTAACAATAAGAAATATTTAAAGAAGGGCAAATACAAGAAAAAAATGAAGAAGAAGGATTATGTAAATAACTTAGTAACCGAAATGAGAAGCGATCCAAATATTAAAAATCAAGTTTCAAATAATCTCGGTATTCAACTGACGGAGGAAGTTCCACAGCCAGCACCCGACACCACCACCGACACATTACCAGCCCCAACACCCTGAAACCAACACCGAACCCACGCCCGACACAACACCCGAAATCACCGCCGACACAATTCAACCACCCGCAGGGGCAAGCCCCCGCACCCCCTCCGATGGGGTTGTAGGGGGAGGAGGCCCCTACCGAGGATTAATGACGGACGAAATAGACAACATTATGAAAAAGCACGAATGGTATATCGGCACGGTGGCTAGCGATGAAATAAACAAACTGAAACCAGAAAAAAGAAAGAAGTATGGTTTTATAATGAACTTGGATAAGTCTAGTCAACCAGGCTCACATTGGATTGCTGTTTGGGTTGACTTAATGAAAGACGACTCTATTAAAATCTACGACCCGCTCGCACTGAGCTATTTCTACACCAAATGAAACAGCTTATTGACAAGAGTAAGCCGAGCACATATATGCTTATGAAGGTTAATCAGGTTAAAAACCAAAGTGATACGAGCACAACCTGCGGGTGGCACAGTATTAGGTTTTTGTTAGAGCGGGCGAAAGGGAACCGCTTTAAATTTGCCAGCGGTTGGACGGACTTAAAAGAAAAAGAAGCGGAGGAGTTGAAAACACAGAACGGGTATGGTTTTGATACTTTCATTTAGCAGGGGCCTTCGTCCCCCGCACCCCCTCCGTTGTGGTATGTAATTAAAACAAAAAAATATATTTTAGAATATATATATATATATATACAGTATAATTTTTTGAGGTCGTAGGAGGTTTTGGAAAAAAAGCTCCTACAATGGAATATAGGGGAGGCAGGAGCTCAAACATTTACTATGTCAACAGCAAAAGTAGGATAAACGGCACGGACAGTGATTTTACTCACTCCATTGATATCAAATCGCTAGACAATCCTACCCATTGTAAAATACTTCATCTCTATGTACCTAAATCATATTACTATGTTGCATGTCCTTATAACACTTTTACTCTGAGTGAAGATGGATTTGAGGCTCTGATTACGATACCCGAGGGCAACTACACGATGAACAACTTAAAAAATAAACTGGCTGAGGTGCTAACGGCAGACAGCCCCAACGACTACACATACGCCGTTACGAGCAACAACACAAACACCGACCCAGAAGACGGTAAGCTATTATTTACAGTAGCGAACAATGGATGCATTCAACCGCGGTTTATATTTGACACCGAAACACGTATCCACGAAGTAATGGGTTTCGACCACGACTCAACATATTTCTTTGCTAATAATACCATTAGGTCGCCGAATGTCATAATCTTGACTGGCTAAAAAACATTATATTTACAGTCAGATTTAGTAGGCGAAGGCGATAACCACGTGCTCCAAGAAATATACACGGCAAATGAAATCCCGTTCGGCTCTGTCATCTACGATGGCTCGGGTAGTGAATATGGAAAACGACTATCTACTAGTTCAAGCAATGTGTATCGGTTTTACTTGACTGACGAAAACGACCAACCAGTTAATCTCAACGGCCTCGGCATTGTTATGACATTGTTGATTTACCGCGAGACGAATAATTTTAATTTATTTACATCATTTTTTAATTTGTTGAAATCTAGATAGGGGCCTGCTCCCCCTATACAGGCTCAACGAGTTGAGCTTTTTGCTCGCAAAAACCCAGCAGGAGGTTAGTAATGTATTTTTAAATTATTTATTTATTTTTTTCTCATATTACAATGTAGAACCTTTTGAAAAAAGATTCACCAAAAACTTCGGGTCTTAGGGTGTCCCTACAAAGCACTTACACAAAAATGCCCACACAACACGGAGGCGAACTAGATTTTAGCAGGACTGACTACATCAGTGCTTCTTATCGCTTGAATAAGCTTACCCCTCGTGAGGGTTCTATTAATATCACTGTGTCTACCGCAGGAGGACAGGAAAGCAACTTTGACCTTATCAGCCGCCCGTTTAACTTGGCTCGCTCTGTTTTGAGTTTTAATTATGCTCCAGATGCGAAGGCTGGAAACTACAATAAATGCTTTATGGATTGCTTGGCCCCAATTAGACAAATTCAATTGATTACTAGGGGTGGTGTTTATCTGTGCGACATTAACGAAGTCGGAAATATCACCAAGATGATTTGGAAACCCGAAACCTCCATTGATGATTTACTCGCATTGGAAAACTACGATAATGGAAGTGGAGCTGGTTGTATGCTTCAAAAGTGTAATGCTACAACTACATTTCAACCCGCTAGCGATGCTACAAGGTTGGCCGCATTAGAAACAGCATTGACTGCTTCGGCAATAGCAGGAAATGCGGCGGGGCAAATTGATACGGGTATTGATGTTGCTAAGGCTCAGGTTCAGGCCGCATTAAAGGCTTGGATGGCACAACCCTCCACAAATGCCCGCCGACACGATGATACCCTTATTGCGAATGAGACTGGTGTGAGTAAGTTCGTTAATGTTGCTTTTAATGAGGCTAAGTATTTTTCAGCTGGAACTATTAATAATGCCAGCCCGAGTGTTAATGTTAAGATTAATCTTGGAATGCTTTACAATACTATTTTCGCTCTGGATAAAACTATTATGTTTCCAGAAAGTTTGACTTTGCGGATTGTTTGGCAACAGACACCCAAAATCTTTTATTATAACAATGATGCTCTTTCTATTGGTGGAGGCACTGTTGCGGTGGCGGATTCGAATGTTACTATTACTAATCTCAGCCTGTTCTTAGCTGTCGAGACTAACCCCGATGTCGTTCAATCAATTCAACAGAAGATTATGAGCCCCGAAGGTATGAGCTTCAACATTGATTATTCTTATTTGTATAAAAATACTGTCGGAGTAGCTTCAACTTCTCAAAATTTTATACTTAGATTTGACAGAGGCCACGGACGACGAATTAAGAAGATTAATCACTCCGTATTCAATACAACCGAAAATAAGAACACTGCTTATGACAATAGCAACCTTCTTGGTTCTAAGGTCCAAACGTTTTATATCACACTAGACGGAGCACGACTTCAAGAATTCAATATTGATTGTCAAACTGGAAAACTAGAAGACTATATGTATCTTAAACCGAAGTTGGAAGGCTCTTCTTTGATGAATAGCAATGTTTATCAATACAACTGGTTTTGGTGTGATAGCTTTGACAATACCCGTCCGCTGTGGAGCAAGGACCAAAATGAAATCAGTGGAATAAGTCTAGACACTGAGCGACGATGGGAATTTATCGGAACCACTGCGAATATTGCGGCCAATCATTACACATTTGTCGTAACTCAGCAAGAAGTAAATGTCAGGAACGGCACCATTACTAGGACCTAAATAGGGGCCTGCTCCCCCTATAACCCCGCCAGTGAAGTAAGAAGTAATTATTAATTTTTGATAGTTAATTTATTTTTTTGATAATATACGAACCTTTTTTTTTTTAAAAAGCTTCACCAAAAAACGGAGATGCGGAGGCGGAGTCTCTGCAAAAGCTCCTATGCACCAACGAAATTTGATAGCACAAGACCCTGACGGAGACTTCATTAATGTCAAAGTCGGCTACGATGGCAATGTTGAAACCAATAGTATGAAAACCGCTTTCGGCGAAGCATTGGTCGGTCAATTAACGCCAGTATTACAAGAGATTTTCCCATACACTATCAATACACGAATATGGACATTAGCTCAAACTGATGCTACCATTTCATTTAATGCGAATATGGCCGAACTTAAAACAGATGTGAAGACGACCGCGAATGCTGTATTGACGGGTAAAAAAAGAATTAAATACAGAACAGGTATGGGAGTTCTAACACGATTTACTGCTTTATGTTCTACTGATGAAGCGAAAGACTACAATTGATATATTGGCATAGGTGAAAGTGATTTTACTAATGGTTTTTATTTTTACAAAATAAAAGCGACTGGTATGAATATCGCCAGTGTTAAAGGTGGGCTGCCGACACTTATTGCACAGGCAAACTGGGATGACCCTTGTGATGGAACAAAAGGGAATGTATTCCAGATTAAATTTCAATATCTTGGCTTTGGTGCTATAAGGTTCTACATAGAAAATCCATCAAGTGGAGAATTTCAGCTGGTTCACACAATTAGGTATGCGAATGCGAATGTGGGTGTTAGTCTTTCAAATACAACCCTACCTTTTTCGGCTTGTATCAGAAATTATGGAACTGGTAATGCTAATCAAATATTAAAAACAGCCAGTTGTAGTATGTTTATTGAGGGCACCAACACTATTAATTCAAGTATATCAAACGAAGCGGAAGGTAGTGAGCCAGCGAGCACAACCGAAAGCCCAATTATTAGCATAAAAATAAAACAAATTTTAATGGTATGACCAATTATTCAATTGTTTCCATCTCTCGTGAGCATATCAAACGAAGACACCAAAGTTAATATAGTGCGAATTGTGAAAACGACTGGGGCACTTACTGGCGAGAACTTTGCGGATATTGATACCAAAACTTCAATCGTATCAAAGGACACCGCTGCGACTGTCATTGGTGGTGCCACTATAACAGACCCAATTCTAAATCTTTATGTTAATGTTACTTCAAGTCAGCTTATTGACCTGCGAACTTACGACATACAACTCTCTCTTGGTGAAAATCTAACATTTTTACAAAAGTCTGTTGCTACTGTTAATAATGGAGGAAATGTGAGTGTTATAGTTAATTTCTTAGAAGACCAGTAGGGGTTGAAACTTTTAGAAAAAGTTTCACAAAACTTGGGTTTGTAAGGGCTTGCCCTTACACCCCTTCGCGGAAGCAAAAAAAAAATACAAAATACTTTACAAATACTTCAATTCATCTTTATTTCGGCACCACGGCTGACGAACTAACCATTCAATATATGGCTTATCAATCTTTGCGATGTCTTCTATTTTTTTGCCTTTGTATTTACCAAAATGAAATGTGTCTTTTGGTTGAGCAGTTCTCTTTTCTTCAATCGCTTTTATTTCGTCGTGGATTACCTTTTGAACATCTTTCAACGAGAATGATTTTTTTTCTCCTTCAATGGAAAGTTTTTGAACTTCTCGCACAGTCTTGTTAGGGTGCTCATAGTAGGGTAGTATATATAGGGTAATATAAAAAAAATAAAAAACAATTAATTATATAGAATGCCCAACGAGTTGGGCTGTCGCACGTGTGCGACGATGAGTGAGTGGATAAAGTTCGTAAAGGCTTACTCAGCTAAGCATAACATAAGCTATGGTGAAGCATTGAAAAAGGCGAGCAAAGAATATAAGAAACAAAAGGGAGGTAGTGCTAGTTTATCGGAGGATGTCTATTTGTCCTCGTCTGAACGAAAAGGGGCGAATGGATGGAAACCAGTCGCAAGCAAAGAAAAATCAACTGTGTACGAAAAAGATGGTAAGGCGATTGTGGCATTTAGAGGCTCAGTAGATAAGCGGGACTTACTCACAGATGTCGCATTAGTAAAGGGAGTATTAAAAAGGACCCCGAGATATAAAGAAGAGCAGAAGCTGGTAGACGAAGTAATAAAGAAATATGGTAAGAATAATGGAACTGACGGGGCATTCGTTAGGTGGCACGATAGCAAAAGATTTAAGCCGACAGACTGGGGTGAAGGCGACCACATACAACAAAGGCAGTAGCCCAAAAGACCTCATTGAAGGAGTAATTGACCGAGTAGCTACAAGAGTAAATCCAAAAGGTAAAAGGGCAAAGACTGCGAAGCTAACGACAAACTACCGAACAGCATTTGACCCCGTTTCATTGTTAGGTGCTACGGCTGTAAATACTAAGTTAGTCAAACCAAAGAAGGAATTCATACAATCAGGAGCTTCAAGGGTAGGGGTAAAAAAATATAATTATCAAATGTTTTATTGCTTTTTTCATTTAGTAACCGAATGGTCTTGTTTCAATCGCATTATCTACAATACCTATAATATTTCTTTTAGTGTAAGTAAAGCTGAATATTTTTTCTAAGTATTCACTCGTTATTTTTTTCTGTTGTTTATCTCTTGTTATCTTGCTGTTTTCTACAATAACAACTTTACCAGATTTTTCAATTCGTTTAGCAATCAGTTTTTCTTCCTGAGTCTTAAGCATCTCCAACAATTCATTCTTGCCGTTCTCAATAAGGTCGTTGTTTTTAATTCCAAGTCCGCAACTAATGACACTTAACATATTTGGTAAATTTAATGATTTATTGTTTTCATAATTCATACTAAAGCCTTTTACTTTCATACTTGCTTTGCCGTTGTCTAAGACATATCCATAACACTTTGGTCCGCCTCCGATAAAGGTCATAATCTTTGCTCCGTGTAGTTCGTCCGTCCATTCGCCTAACAACTTACCAGTTTTAACATCTGATTCGCCTTTCGTTAAGTCTGTTGTGTATATGACACTGTCAGTATCGTGGTATAGAACTCTGTTGTCTAGTTTGTCCATCATCTCATATAGTCTAATCCTCGCGTGGCAAGTCGTAAATAAAGCAACTACAATATTTGTTTTCACGGGGTCGCTTACCGCATCTTGTTTAAGGTCATAACTCGCTTCTATTATTTTGTCGTTGATAATGTTTATGTTTATGTTATCAACTGACTTATCGTTCATTAACTTGTATAAGGTATCTTTATCTTTAATCATTTTGTTTTGAGTCTTGTTTTGCTTTTCACCAAACTTGCCCCACAGGCTATTCAAGCACAACTTAGCAACCGCTCGCCGTCCTGGGTTTTCTTCTATTTTGTTTTCGTCCATCTTAATACCCATCTTGATTTCCATACTGTCAATGTAGTTTCTTTTTTGTTCCTGTGTAATACATCCGTCAGGATATCCGCTTGACTCTTGTTTAACCTTTAAGAAAGTTTTTATGAAATCTTTGAACAGGCTACTGCTCTGCTCCTTCCAGTGCCATACTTCATATACCTTAATTAGCTTGTAGCCTTTGTCTAAGGCCTTGTAGATTTCAGGAGTTGCCCAAGTGCCCGTTATTGCTCGCTCGTTATCGGTGTGCTTACATTCGGTTTTCTGTTCAGTCATTCCGCACTTGTCGCATAAGTAATACATAAGCTTACCTCTATCCGCCTTAGGTAAAACGGGGTGTAGTAATTTCCTAGGCGGCAGCATCTTAACCTTAGACACTCCGAAATATTCTCTGTTTATGATTTTGTTTTTCATATCTTTTCGGTCGTCGTCGTTACTGGGCCTAATGATTTCGTGGTGTCCGCTAGGGTAAGGGTAATAATACATCACGGTCGGATATAATGAAGATACATCAATGTAGTTCGCATATTCATTGTTGTGCCGTGCTTTCCAATACAATGTTAGAGCACCCGTTCTACCCCCAAACATCGCCTCTCGCGGGTTCAGCCCTTCTTGTTCAGTAATTCGTTCGTTCGTATCTTCCGCTAGGCTTTCACTTGTTTTCATTAATCTCCATTCACATTCCCAGATAGATACTAGTTTGCTGACTTGTTTGCTTAGTTCTTTTTCTCGTCTCATTGTTGCCTTGTATAGTTCACCCATTGTCTTATTCTTCTTAGTATTGATTGTATTACCATTAAAGCACTTTGGGCATCCGCGCCAGAGACATCCATGAAATTCGTAAGCGGTTTTCGTCTTTTCGTCCCAGCCATCAACATAAACATTTGACTGTCCTAAATTAAAAATTTTCTCACCACCATTGAAAGCATGTTTAATATCAGTTTGGTCTAACCTGCTTCTGTAAGCTATCCATTCAACACAGGCCCGAGAGGTTATCCTGTTTTGCTTTTCCGCCTTCAACACAGCAATTGAATTCTCTGGCATAAACTTACCACGATACAAAGCCATAACACAACTCGCAATAGTTGTATATTGAAAAGGGTCAATACCGAATTCTAAAAACTGCTTTCTAAAATCCATACAACCCCTTCTCAATATATCAACATCGCTATGACAGTATTCCGCAATTTCCTTTTCCATATCAAATGTGTTGTTTCTTTGACTTTCATACCATTCTAAGAATTCCGCTCTCTTCTTATCTTTCATCGTGTCGTAGCCGTAGTGCTTTTTATGAGGCATAACACCAACATAATTTTTGTTCTTATCCGTGTTGAAATAGTGAGGAAAGAAACCCTTTTTAAGTTCTTTCAATCCGAATGTTTTAGGAAAATCAGCCAGAGGCATAGTCAAGAAACTCAAACTATCAATGAAGCGGTATTTCTTTAAAGTCATCATCATTATCTTACCGCCCTGATAAATGACGAATGGTGTTTGTCCCTTATCCACTACCCATGTAAGAATAAACTGGCAGTCATAACCACGACTGTTATGAGCAATGAATGTAAAGCCGTTGTGCTTAGATTCAAAAGCCCACTTACAGAAATCATCAATGTTCTTATGAATGACGGGTGGTTCCTTCGCATCGTAATACTGACTTTCCGCGTGATTAACAATGTGCTCACCAGTATCCTGTGTCGCTTCAAAATCAAAGAATATGTATTTCTCTGAAAAAGGTAGTATGCTTTCTTCACGATTTCACATTGGTGTTCAAGTGGTTTCAATTCCTTACAATTACGACATTTCGCATAACCGCACTTGTGTTCGTCCTTTCTCCTGTAATTAAGTCCGCACGTAAGACATTTCGCTTTGATATCGCAATTTGTCCTCTTGTGGTTGTTGAAGCATACCGTATTCGGAAACTTTCTATTACACGAATAGCAATCAGTCCAGTTGCTTCTATCGTTAATACCTTTACAACCTTTGGTTTCGCAGATATTACATTTAGATTCGCAGGCATGTCGCTTTTGAAATCCTCTTAGACATAACTCACAGAAGTTTTCTTTACCTACCATAGACTTCATATTGGTTATCGCATCGTAGTGGTTCTCTGTCTTAAGTATGTAAAGGTTCGTAAGTCGTTTGCCTGCCTCATCAAGTAAATCTGTCTTATAAACTATCTTATCAGGGAATTCAACAATAACCAGATTGTATTTAATGTGGATAGCAAATGTATTGATTTCAGGAATACCGCCCACATCCTGAATGACTTTCGCTTCTTCGTGTAGTTTCAAAGCCATCTCCTCCTGTATTTTTCTACCTTTCATAACCTGAGGATATTTTTCGTGTTTTTCTTTTTTTGTTTTTACTACAACAATTGCTCTGGCTAAGCATATGTTGTCTGTATTATTAATTTGAATTACTCCTCTCTTTTTATATACATCCAACTTATTAATTATTTGAAGCCTCGTTCCACCCATCGGCATTTCAACAGATTTCAAAACGAATCTAAACTTATCCATATTAGTTCCCTTTTCGTCTGTATAAAGGCTTTCGTTGCTTTGAAATAATGCTGACAGTCTTTCTCAAACATCGCTAACAGAAATCTCGTTAAGCTTTTTCAAACCCGTAGATACTGCTCCATAGTAATCTACAAACTTGATACTTACACTAACCATATTACCTTGTCTCTGTCTTTTAATAAAGTCGTTCAGTATTATCTCAATAAACTTTACTACATCTTCCATACTGAATGAAGTAAAGTTGCCAGTAAGCTTAACCCAATACAGGCTTTCATTAACACCCAGCACGTGCTTCTTTCTATCAACATGTTTGATTTCGTAGTTAGCATACCGCATTAGGTCTTTCACATTTTCTTTTCTTTCTCTCACTTTCGCTTCAAACACTTTCGCTTCCAAAATAGGTGGTAATGGTGGTGCTACTGGAATACTTTGTTTCTGTTCCTCAAAGTAAACAGCACCTCTTACTCGGTTCAAGTAATTTTGGGCCGTTGTTGTATCCACCTTATACTTTCTCGTCTTCGGTATTATATACAGCACATCTTGACCCCTGACCCTTTTGATTTCATAATTAATTTTTTGTTCCCTAAATTTGTCCAACCTATACGTCTTACCGTTGTAAGTGTGTGTCTCCATTGTTGGTAATTGTATATATTAGTTAAGAAATTTTTTTGGAAATTAAATAATTATCTCAATCGTCTGCCCCGCCGTGGTCGCCGTGTGCCTCCGTGTCTATATATACAGGGGGCACTGTGTTTAGATGAAAATTAGGGCGGTGCGGGCGGTGCGGGCGGGGCGGTCGGGGCTGACGTGGCTTCTCTTTATCTTTTTTCCCTTTTCAACCAATCTATTAAACCTTCACTAGTTTTTGGTAGGTTAAGATTTTTCCAAAGACCAGCTCTGATTTCATCGCTAGAAATATAAAATAGTTTAACATCTGATTTTTTTTCGTCTTTTTTGTCTTCATTAATTTCTTGTTTTTCAACAATTTCTTGTTTTTCAACAATTTCTTGTTTTTCAACCATTGTATTTTCTCCAATTGGAATGTGTTTAGTCAATTCCAACATTCTCCTAAATCCTTCAAAGTCAAATGTTTTGTGTTTTTTTGTTTGATTATGTCTTCGTATTCCAGAGACATTAATTATGGAACCGCATTCGCATTCAAATTTTTTAGTCTCTGCCATTGTCTGCCCGCTTGTGCCCTATATAATATACTCTGCCCTGTGTATAGATGATAATTACTACTATTAGGGCTGGGCGGGCGGGGCGGGCGATGCTGTGTGAATTTTTGATTTCATATGTCTTGCTTTGCTACTCCTATTTATTTCAGCTCCGCATTCACACTTCAATGTTTTCTTCTTCCAATTCCTTTTCTTTTCTTTTTTGATTTCTTTTGTTTCCTTATCATAATTAACTTTCCATTCATCATACTTTGGTTTTACTTTTTCCTCGTGGTATTTCTTTGTTTCTTCCATTGCTTGTTCTTGGGTTCTTCGTTTTCCAATAGTAAAACTCTTACACATCGTTTTACCTCCTTCTCTACATTGAATTTTACCATCTGCCTCTTTTCATTATTCTTTATCATAATACATCCTTTTGAAATTCTAAACCTTGGCTTGGTGTCCTCGTTAGTCATCTTCTATGTGTCTTTATATTTTAACAGTATTATTTTAAATATTAAAATGTAACGGTTTAAATTGCCATTTTGTCCCGTCTGGGCCGGCCGGTGTGTGTCTCTGTGGTGGTGGGGGTCTGCTCTGCTCTGAAAATTTGTCTCGAAGTGCGACCCTATACTACTTTCTCTCTTTCTTTCTTTCTTTCTCTCTCTCTCTCTCTCTCTCTCTCTTTCTCTCTCTTCTTCTTCTTCGCTTTTATTGAGAGAACAATTTTACAATCGGGCTCAGGGAACGTCCACGTGAAAAGTATAGCTAGTAAGTTATACCTTTATCTAAGGTGGAAACCTAGTTATTCAGTTGATCGCATTAAAGGAAAATATTAAATTTGTATTTAGCGGCTCGGTATTATATATATCTAGTATTAATATTATTAATATTAATATTTATGTTTAGATACATTCAGTAGTGATAATATTATAATATGATATGAATATATATGTTATTGTAAAAGTGTAGTAGTTTATGTCTGGCGGCCTCCCCTCTCTTTTCTTTTTCGTGAGAAAAAATGAAAGAGAGAGGAGGAAGTTGGGGCTGTGCGTGGTTGACCATATACGTTGGCTGATCAGGGGAGTTCTCCTTCAAGTAGACAGGGGAGCAAACTTGTTGTTCCATCGTTTTTTTTTTTTTTTTTTTTTTTGCGAGTGTTTATATTTATAGATATTATGATGTTTGTTGATGTTTGAGTAGGTATGTCATTAGTGCTGTTTTGAATGGCTTTATTTTTGTTTCATCTGTTATATTTTTTGGGATTGTATGAATGTATGGTATTGATTGGGGTAAAGGTGTTATTGTGGAGTGGTCTGTTGAGGTGTTTTTTAGGGTAAATGAATGGGTGATTTTCTATGCATACACGGAGTGTATATAGGTGGGTGATGTCAAGTAGTTTCAGTTGGTTTAGTATTGGTTTGGTGTGCGCGCGGTAATGTGTTTTTGCAATTATTCTGATTATTTTTTTATGTATTTTTATGAGTGGTTGTATGTATTTCTTTTTGTTGTCATGCGTCCCCCAGATGGAGATGTTTTGTATGAGGTGTGGGTATATGTGTGTGTAGTATAATTGTTTCATTGTTTTTATATTTAGATATCTTTTAGCATAAAGCAATGAGTTGATTGTGGGTTGGAGTTTACGGATTATGTTATTGATGTGTTGATCATATTTAAGGTTGTGTTGTAGTGTTATTCCCAGGAGTTTTGCATGTTTGCATTGCTCGAGGGTGTGGTTGTTTATTGTTATTGTGATATCTTGTTTTGTTTTATGAAAAATTGTGTATGTTGTTTTTGTTGGGTTTGGTACTAGGTTATTAGAGTGGAAGTAATTTATTAATTTTGTTATTTCTATTTGTGTTTTTTGTTGTAGGTCTGTGGGAGTTTTGGATGTTATTATGAGTGTTGTGTCGTCTGCATATGTATATACTGTTCCTTGTTGTATGATATTGATTATGTCATTGATATAGAGTAGGGAAAAGGTCGTTGATAATGTGCTTCCTTGTGGTATGCCGTGTGTGATGGTGCGTTTGTAAGATTTACCATATTGTGTGTGGACCTCTTGGGTGCGGTTCGAGAAGTAGGATGCAAAGAATTGGACTGTTTCTTCGTTGAAATTAAAATTTCGCCGAAGTTTGTCCAGTAGCTTTGAATGCTCTACTGTGTCGTACGCTTTTGAGAGGTCCACATATAATGCTAGCACTAATTATTCTTTGTCTTTATGTTTTTGTATTTGGTTTATTATTGTTTGGATTGTCATGGTTGTGTTTGAGTCAGGTCGGAATGCGTATTGTGTGTGTGATATTATGTTATGTTTTGTAAGGTGGTCCATTATTTGTTTATTTATTATCGTGTCAAACACTTTAGCTATTATGGGTAGTAGTGATATCGGTCTGTAGTTGGCTGGCATGCTTGTGTCACTTGCTTTGTATAATTCTATTACTTTTGTTGTTTTGAGTGCATCTGGGTATTTATTTTCGTTTATGGCTTTGTTGAAAAGGTTGGTGAGTATAGGTGTGAGGGAGGCATGCATGTCTTTTATAAGTGTTGGTTTTATTTTATATATGTCCTCTGCTTTATCTCTGTTTATGTTTTTAAGTGTTTTGTTTACAATGTCTTCTGTTGTGTTATGTAGTTTGAAGCTTGGGTATGTTTGTTTGTTTTCTTCCGCTTCTCTTCTGGTTGTTGTTTATGTTCGATTGTTGGTATGCTGTTGCTTGTTTTTTTTGCCTATTGTTATGTAATGATCGTTGAGTGCGTTTGCTATTTCTATTGGGTTTGTGTATGTTTTGTTGTTGTATTGTATTGTGGTTGGTGACACTCTCGGTGGTTTGTTGTTAGGTACTAACTCTCTGAGTTTTCTGTGTTGTTTCTTTGGGTTGTTTTTATTTTCTTCTAGCGCCTTCATTATTTCGTCTTTTTCTCTCTCTCTCTCTTCTTCTTCGTTTTTATTGAGAGAACAATTTTTACAATTGGACTCAGGGAACTTCCACGTGAAAAGTATAGCTAGTAAGCTATACCTTTATCAAAGGTGGGAACCTAGTTATTCAGTTGAGCGTGTTAAGGAAGATATTAAATATTAAATTAGTATTCAGCGGCTCAGTATTAATATTATATTATAGTTATTAAAATTTATATTTTTGCTTAAATATGTTGCGCGGTGATATATATTATTATGCTATGTTATGGATATGTAATTGTAAAGGTGTAGTCATGTGTGGCGCCCCCCCCCCCCTCTCTTTTCTTTTTTCTAGAAAAAGAATAAAAGAAGAAAAGGGGTGGGAGGGGGGTGGAAGTTGTTGATATTGTATTATAGTTATTAAAATTAATATTTTTTGCTTAGATATGTTGCGGTGATATATATTATTATGCTATGTTATGTTTATGTAATTGTAAAGGTGTAGTCGTATGTGTGGCGGCCCCCCCCTCTCTTTTCTTTTTTCACAGAAAAGAGTAAAAGAGAGAGAGGGGGGGGGGGGGAAGTTGGGAGTGGGCGTGGTTGACCATATACGTCGATTGATTCGGATAGTTCTTCTTCAGGTAGTAGACAAAGGAGCAAGCCTAGTGTTCTTCTCCTCTCTCCCCCCCCCCCCCTATCTTTTTTTTTTCTTTTTTCTTTTTTCCTTCCGCGTGTGTGCATACGTTATATGTACTATGATGTTTGTTGGTGTTTTAGTAGATATGCAGTTAGTGCTTTCTTGAATGGTTTGATTTTTGTTTCATCTGTTATATGTTTTGGGATTGACTTCCATTGATCTGCAAAGATCTTGGTGAGGTATGGGTCTTTATGGTTAACAAAGAGGCTGCCTTTTGTTGAGTATCGGGTTTTGTATGAGTGTATGATATTGATTGGTGTAAAGGTGTTGCTGTGGAGTGGTCTGTTGAGATGTTTTTTAGGGTAAATGGATGGGTGATTTTCTATGCATACACGGAGGGTGTATAGGTGGGTGATGTCAAGCAGTTCGAGTTGGTTTAGGATTGGTTTTGTATGTGCGCGGTAATGTATTTTTGCAATTATTCTGATTATTTTTTTATGTATTTTTATGAGTGGTTGTATATATTTCTTTTTGTTGTCATGCGTCCCCCAGATGGAGATGTTTTGTATAAGGTGTTGTGGGTATATGTGTGTATAATATAGTTGTTTCATTTGTTTTATGTTTAGATATTTTTTAGCATATAGTAATGAGTTGATTGTGGGTTGGAGTTTACGGATTATGTTGTTAATATGTTGGTCATATTTAAGGTTATGTTGTAGTGTTATGCCTAGGAGTTTTGCGTGTTGGCATTGCTCGAGGGTATGGTTGTTTATTGTTATTGTGATATTTTGTTTTGTTTTATGGAAAATTGTGTTGCTTTTGTTGGGTTGGGTACTAGGTTATTAGAGTGGAAGTAGTTTATTAATTTCGTTATTTCTGTTTGTGTTTTTTCTTGTAGATTTTTAGGATTTTTAGCTGTTATTATGAGTGTGGTGTCGTCTGCATATGTGTATACTGTCCCTTGTTGTATAATATTGATTATGTCATTTATGTAGAGTAGGAAGAAGGTGGTGGAGAGTGTGCTGCCTTGCGGGATGCCATGTGTGATGGTGCGTTTGTGAGACTTGGCATATTGTGTGTGGACTTCTTGAATGCGGTTCGAGAAGTAGGATGCAAAGAACTGGACTGTACCTTCGTTGAAATTAAAATTTCGTCGAAGTTAGTCTAGTAGCTTTGAATGCTCTACTGTATCGTATGCTTTCGAGAGGTCTACATAGAGAGCTAGTGCTAGCTCTTCTTTGTCTTTATGTTTTTGTATTTGGTTTATTATGGTTTGGACTGTCATGGTTGTGCTTGAGTTAGGTCGAAATGCGTATTGTGTATGTGATATTATGTTGTGTTTTGTTAGGTGATCCATTATTTGTTTATTTATTATTGTGTCAAATAATTTAGCTATTATAGGTAGTAATGATATCGGTCTGTAGTTGGCTGGCATGCTTGTGTCGCTGGCTTTGTATAGTTCTATTACTTTTGTTGTTTTGAGTGCGTCTGGGTATTTATTTTCATTTATGGCTTTGTTGAAGAGGTTGGTGAGTATAGGTGCGAGGAAGGCGTGCATGTCTTTTATAAGTGTTGGTTTTATTTTGTATATGTCCTCTGCTTTATCTCTGTTTATGTTTTTAAGTGTTTTGTTTACAATGTATTCTGTTGTGTTATGTAGTTTGAAGCTTGGATGTGTTTGTTTGTTTTCTTCCGCTTTCTCTTCTGGTTGTTGTTTATGTTCGGTTGTTGGTATGCTGTTGCTTGTTTTTTTGCCTATTGTTATGTAATGATCGTTGAGTGCGTTTGCTATTTCTATGGGGTCTGTGTATGTTTTGTTGTTGTATTGTATTGTGGTTGGCGACGCTCTCGGTGGTTTGTTGTTAGGTACTAACTCTGTGAGTATGTCGTGTCATCTCTCCATTTTTTAGATAGTAGGTGCTTTTTTCTTATTTGCCTCTTTATTATGGGGCTGCACCAGCTTTTTCTTCTATTGCATTGCTTTGGTTTTCGTTCGAAGTGTTCTATGACTTTTGTTATTGTTGTTTGTATGTCTCTAAACTTTTGGTTTGTGTCGCTGCTTTCTGTGTTGTCCTGTGTGATGTATTCTAACTGTGTTTTGAGGTTTGCTAGGATTGTGTCTTTATTTTTGTCGTATATGTTTTTGGTGAGTCTGGGTGTGTTGTCTGTGTTTGGTTTTCTTGTATGTGTGTGTATT
>WBZZ01004284.1:25000-32500 GCA_019918135.1 Paulinella micropora | reverse complement strand
TTGCCACGTGGCAACAAACAAGTAGGCTACTTCAATGCCCCGAAAATCAAGTCCGCTGCTTTTTTTTGCTGGTTTGCAGTTTTGTTTATGCCAGGCATGACACGTTCTGCCTTCACCGCTACACAGTGGCATGTCGGTGCCACAGGTGCCACAGTAATAGCTCGTAAGATGACTTGCTGACAGAAGAGGCATACAAACAAACACGAGACCTACGCATTTTTGGCCTCTCTATGCTCTCATTACATGCTCTACCTGCCTCCTGGTTCTTTTTTGCTTTGTCCGACATGATTACTAGGGTGTACCTACGAAGTTCCATGCATTTTGGGATGATAGGTTGGGCAGGGGCATGTGGGTCAGAAGCGAGTGCATTGGGGGGTTGGGAATCAGGGGGTGCAGCTTGCCTGAGGAGGGTTGCAGCAAGCACAGATTTGAAATACCCCGGCCTGTTGTCGCCCTTCGTCATGTTGAGGTCGACCAAGGACGACTGGCTAAAAAAACAATAATGTTTGTAAGCGTTGGTGATAATGAAGTCCATCAAAATCATAAAATCTACCTTCTTCCAGTCATTCAAAATAAAAGACAAATTGAGAGAGTTTGACCAGTGGCGTGCGGAATTAAACATATCAACCGCATCAAAAGCAGAATAATAAAGGGCCACAGCCTCGCACCTGGGGACACGGGGCACAGACTGACTAAAACGAGCGTTACGAGGCTTTCCAGGCAAGGTAGTGGAGCAGATAGCAATAATTTGCTGCTGGTTGTGGTCGTTTTTGTTGACTGCCAATAGCTTCATCCCCTCCTTTTCGCATGTTGCAGAAGCTAAATCGCCCTCCCCCCCCCCCCCCTTCTACTGTGTAGAAGCCGCACAGGAAAGCCCACATGAGCAGTCTTCATCATTCCAACAAAATCGACCCCTTTTTTCTTCATCTCGACTGCTGTTTTGCAAGAAGCGAACCAAGAATCGCCGATGAAAATGCGACCTGTTCCCCACCACGGCTTGGATAAACGAAGGTAGTGGCCGTCGTGACTCCAAACTCTTTGGCGAACTCCTTGTGTTTATCTCTGTCCTTACCCTCCACTATTTCCATGGCGATACAGACCCCCGTTTCGACATCGCACGCTGTATGATATTCCCTTCCAACAGGGATTGGCTTACGGGGGACACACATTTGGCCAGGCATACCTTCCCCTGTATATTGACCCATGCTGTCATCGATAGTAATTACCCCCCCCCCCAGGAACGATTGCAGCCCTTGCCTTGGCGTCAACAGCTTCAGCGAATGCTCGAGTTGGCAAAAAAAGATCATCATCAGTTGCAGGGGGGCCAGTACGTAGACAAAATGGTGTCGAAGCGATTCAGAGCCATATACTCACCAAAACCATCTCCTGGCAAGCCATCCGTCCCCTCACCCTCCTTGGGGGCCCAGTGCGACCTTCTTCGACCCCTGTCTGCAATGGAAATGCGTACCAGCAGCCCCAAAAAAAGCCAGAACTCCTCAGTGGACAATGCTTTTGCTGAACCATTATTTTGTTGTTTTGCAAGCTCCTGGCTGGTGAGCTGAAGGATGGATGTTAAAGCCGACATGGGGAAAAAATGAAGAAAGTGTCTACAAACAGGAAAAAAAATTGGCAATCACGCAAAATTTTGCACGAAAGCGAACACCATGATGACAAAAAAAACAAACAAAACAAAGGGAGTTGAAATTAATTTTCATTACATTATTTCTTTGCAACGACATAACAATATTAAAAAAAAAACCAGACACATGTAAAAAAAGTGTATGGTATGGATGCAAACTGGAATAAGAAAAACAAAACGAAATGGCAAAGAAAGAGGAGGGGGGACGCGAGGGGGGAGATGTCAAACTTCTCTTCCATCGTAGACTTCGCCTTGTGGCGAGGACGATCTGCTCCCCAGTCCACTGCCTGGGGACCCAATTTCCAGTCAAAGCCCTTCCCCAACACTTTTTGTTTCTCCTCCTCCACTTGCTGGGCTGTATAGGGGCTGGGGTTAAGAAAGAGAACAGCCTCATCCTCACCTCCCTCCTCCTCCTCCTCTTTTTCCTCACCCGCCTCATCCAGATTCTGTTGCTGTTTTTGTTCCTCCTCCTGTTCCTCCTGTTCTTCTTCTTCATCCTCCGAAACCTCCATCTCCGCCTCTTTCTCCTCTGCATTCATGAACTTCAAACTCGACCCTGCCTGCCCAGGCTCTGGCTTCAAATGCTTCGTGAAGAAGTAATAATCCTTGCCATCAAAACGCAGCGTGGTTAAAGCTTTTTGGTTGTTTGTTTCTTTTTCTGTCAACACCCCCAAAGCCACAATGTCCTTCAAAGAGATCGCCAAATTTCTTTTTTGCCCAAGCCCTCCCCAAGCGCACAACAGGGACTGAAAAGGTGTCTCCCACCTCCATCTTTTCCAAAAAAAATCGTTATGTGGTGAATTTACGTGGAAAAAGTGCACTGGGAGGGGTCACCCTTCAATCGAAAAAAAAATAACTTCAACCAAAAGTTTTGTCGAGAAATTTTACGACGCGCTTGTTAGGGACTTTTCCAACAGTTTTCTAGCGTTTTATTCATGAAAACAGCCACGGTTTAGTCGTGAGAATTTTTTTTTAATTAGTACTGAAAAATTGTTGCCACATGGCAACAAATGTTGCCACATGGCAACGCCAGGAACATAGACAATAAAAAATAACCAGTGAGTCACAACTTTTCTGTTTTCGTTAGAATTTCATTTTAGTTAAATTTTTTTTGGCAATCACTCTTTTAGTTTTTGTCGAAAAATTTGAATTTTCAGTGAAACTTGATTAACCGCAGCCTGCTATACTATGATGCGAACTGTCCGCAAAAATGAAGTAAATTTTAGCGATTCAGAAATATTATTGGCAGATAAATTTAGCTTAATTTTTGGCGTAAAAACTAATAAATATTATTATTAATAATAAAACCGTCGGAAAAAGTTACTCAAAATCTAAAAAGTGACACAACATCGAAAAAATCAAGTTTTGTTGTGCCACCCGCCGTTGAATGTGTGGTACCAGTGGCAAGTTTTTTATTAAACCAGTGTTTCAGCGGAGTAAATGTCGATTCTTGCCACTACCAACAGAAAATTATCAGCTATTTAATTATGAACATCATGAGCCTGCCATTTCACTGCATAGCATTTTAATTTTTGGAGCACGGCGGTCAATATCTCCCGCCGGCGCGGCTTTATATAATTCAACTATCCCGACCAGTGGCAAGTATTCTGAGTCTTATTGAAGTTGTGTGTAATTGTTCTGATATATATTTATACGAATGTCCCTGTACCGGTCGCGTACTTAAATCTAAAAAAAAAGATTCTGAAGTAAGTAACTAACTTCGCTATATACCCAAGTACGTGTATTGGAGTAACAGGGACATTAGTAAATAATGTCTGAAGGTCACTGCCAATATGCCTTGTCACTGTAATGGAAAGAAATTATGAATATAGCACAATCATTACTAATGCACTTCATGAGAAGGGAAGCATAATAAAATGATCAGTAAAACCGTTAGTCCCAAACTGCGATTAGTTGTTCAATACAAAAATGGAATCCTTCGAAGATTTCACAACTGGAAATATCTGATATGATCTGATAAGAGCTGGAAAGTAAGAAAAACTGAACAAAATCGAAACAGGAAGCAGAAATTCCAACGTTCGTTTTGTGGAAAAAGGCAAAGTTTGAGCTAAACAAGTTTTGAACCGGCCGGTATATTGGGGAAAATTTTGAGCCAATGCAAAATTTGGGCTCAGGAAGTCTTGAACAGGGCCTGGCAGGTGTTATGACCAAACATGGAGGCAAAATCAAAGTGGCTCCAAACTCGTACATGTGAATCCTGGACATGAAGGTTTCAGCATTCTTGCTTGCAATAACTTGTGGGTAGTGCATGTATGCTTTGTCGATTGCTGGAAACATATTAAGTATGTATGACAGTATGTCAGGCGATAGTGCTCAACAGGGAATGCAGAAAAGTGCCTAAAGTAGATATTGTTAATATTTTGACTGTATGAATGTTGTGAACATTGCATGTTGTGTATGTTTAGGCTGCAAGGGCAACACGAGCAGTAATTGCGTTAGGCTTTTGTCCTGAACGAGGAAATGCCAAAAAGTGTGTAAAGTTGTTGTAAGTAATTTTGTGACAGGGAACAGGTTCTAGTCCTTCAAGGTCACAGTGGCACTGCAAGTATTGGCCGCAAGGGAGAAATGCACAATAATTACGCTAGGCTTTTGTCCTGAACGAGGAAATGCCAAAAAGTGGGTAAAGTTGTTGTAGGTAATTTTTTGACAGGGAACAGGTTCTACTCCTTCAAGGTCACATTGGCAGTGCAAGTATTGGCCGCAAGGGGTCAATGGTAAATAATTACGTTAGGCTTTTTTCCTGAACGAGGAAATGCAGAAATTTTTCATGGTTCCTGTTGCACTGTAGTTTATGGAAGTTAGTGTTTGGATGGACGTAACAAGCGTGACAGTGTATCTTGTTCTGAGGGCCGCAGACGGATGCTAAAAGTCAGGGAGTGCAGTAGTACGAGTCCTGTGGAAAAGGTGAAGTCCACATGCGGAATGTGTCCCAGGTGAAATTTTTGAATTTCTTTTTTTTTTTTTTTTTTGTTGTTGTTGTTGTTGCATTTCTCCATGGAGGAATTTGAGGTGTAACTGTCCTCCCAAAGGATTTTTTCCAAACGCGATTATTGGCTTCAAAAACAAAAAAAAAAAAGTATTTTGGCGAATTCGGGGAAGTTTACCCCTGGCAAATTCGGGACACCTGGCAAATTCGTGGCACACCGCAATCGTTCCAGAACGCGCTGACTAACCCTCCGTCGTTACAAGCTCCAGTTGTTCCTCTAACATCTAGTCACAACTATCAACAGAGTAGGCGGCGCTCTTCAAGCAAACGCGAACGCTCAACATCACCGGTACCCTCTTCTCCTTGCTCTCAAGTTCCACCAGTCTCGCCTTCGCCACCTCGGCTCACCCAACCGACTACCAGTCCAGTCGCCGGGTTGAGTAAAGCATCTACGAGGGCACATACCAGCGCCCGCCAGAGGGCAGCCCGCGCATCTCCTGGCCGTTCGACAGCTACGTCCAGTTCTTCATCGACCTCTGCGACAAATACAGCCGCAACGCCAGCCAACAGCAGGCACCTACAACATCTTCTAGTAGTTCGTCCTCCTCGTCCAGCTCGTCGTCGGTACCTGCGGCAAACCCAGCTAGGGTGCGAGCCCTTGGGCGACCCACTCCCCGGTGCAAGGAGGCCCTCGAGTCGCATACTCGCTAAGCCCACTTGGACTATACAGGACCCGCACTCCCACCGCCGAAGACCGCGACAAGGTAAGACCACGAAACCAGCTGGCACAGAGAGAAGCAATGACGCCGATACCACCTCCACCTCTTTCCCCTCCAGCTGAGGGTTATGTCCGGATCAGCCCTACGAGATCGAGCCACCCTTGGTCGGGATTTTCCAACTTTACGGACATGCCAGCCCACCAATTGGAAATTCAAAAAGCCTATGGCACCAACGGCTCTCCAGGCATGGACAAGGAACTCTACATTGTTCGAGACATTTTCGCCACGTTTTTCCCGACAGCGGCCATGACCATGATTCCAGGCAATCACCCGCATTGCCGTCACCTGGGATACTGGATCCCAAAGCACTTTACGCTCAACCACGGCCTATGGCCGGACTCTACAAAAAATAGGAATGATTGCAGCACAAAAAACAGCAACAGTGACTTGGTATCCGATACAAATAACGGGCTCGTATGTTGAGTTATATTCGGGTAATACTTTAATTATAACCGCAACTGGCACTACACTATCTTTGAATAACAACAAAATAACAAACTTAGCAACACCATCAGCAACAACGGACGGAGCAAATAAAAGTTATGTGGATACATTAGACGGGCAAAATGTGAAACTAACAGGAAACCAAACCATAGCAGGAATTAAGACATATAGCAGTGGTGTGGAAATTACGGGAAACTCAATCAATTCAACAACAAAGGGCACATTTATCGTCTTCAATTCTACCAGTAATATCGGGTCAATTGCTAGTTTGGATATGAAAACTGCAACATATTACAACTTTGAAATTTCTGCGAAAAAAATAAGTTTTATTATTGATGGGACAATCGTCGGTTGGGTGAATGCTTCGGGGCTAGATTGTAATAGTAGCAAAATAGCCAACCTTGGAACTCCGACATTAGCGACGGACGGAGCTACAAAAGGGTATGCGGACACATTGGACGGAGTTACACTCTTTTCTTGCGATGGCACAGTACTACAGCCAGTTCATACCCGATTGGGGTGCAACTCGGGCTAAGTTGGAGAAGATGATTGATTTTGGAGACTTTGAGAAGTGGGATGAGGAGGCTTTGCAGGCGTTTAATACGCTCAAAGATCTCATTTACAAAGATCCCAAGGACGGCGGATTAGTACTTATGATGCCCGACTTTACGAAGCCGTTCGTAGTCGACACGGATGCATCTAAGTTTGCGATTGGCGCGGTGCTGCAACAGGAAGATGAGGCGAAAAAGTTGCGCCCGATCATGTTTATTAGTAGAAAGCTGTGTGCGGCGGAGCGAAATTACTGCACGCGACAGAGAGAGGCGTTGGCAGTAGTATGGGCTCTCAAGAGGCTCAGAGAATATCTATGGGGAGGACCTCTATTCACGGTTAGGATCGATCATCACAACCTTCTTTGGTTGATGAATCATGAACAAACCGGCCGTTTGGCGCGGTGGCAAGCTTTCTTGTCATGTTTCAATTTCACGATGGTCTATTTACCGGGAAAGCGAAACGTAGTCGCTGATAGCCTTTCTAGGCTAGAGTTTCAGTCGGAGGTGTCGGCTCTCGTATCATCAGTGGAAATGATAGATCTGTCCACGGACAAGGTGTACGAGGTAAGCCACATAGAGGCGATGCAGATGGCAAGAGGCGTTCGATATGACCGCACGGGTCTACGATATAGTCCTCAAGGCCCGGATCATGGCATATGCTGTGAGGCGCATGTTCTCGAAGACGCTGAGTGGTCTTATGAGGAATACGAGAATGCGAAGGCGAATATAAAAGAGGAGGAGGAGACGACTGAGGTCTATACTGAACCTCCACAGGAAAATCGAAGCGAGCTTGATGAAGACCCGGAGAGGGTAGGAGTAAGGTTGGAGGACGGTACTATCCATATCGCCTCGCCTACCGCATGGAGGCAGCAGCAGGCGACGGATCCGGAGTTCAAGGAGCATACAAGAACCCTAATGAGCTTAAAAAGACTCCGCAGATCAAAGATCAAATGAAGGAGATGGCGTGGAGAGATGGGCTATTGTGGTACAAGGGCCAGCATGGCAAATTTGCATCACAGCCTGACAAATGGACTCTCTGGGTACCGGAGAAGTTGAGGCGCTTCATATATGTTGCAGCCCATAACTGCCCCTTACTGGCACATCCGGGTCGACAAAGAACTCATTGGTTCATAGCGAGGC
>WBZZ01004284.1:0-17500 GCA_019918135.1 Paulinella micropora | reverse complement strand
AGTCCCTTCCGTGCAAACATCACGGCTTAGCTGGTCATCGGGTTAATACTTTACCCACAGACTTCCTGGTTGACGAAATCAGAAGCTCCTTTTTTCTGACATTAGTCGATATTTCATCTATCTATCTATCTATCTATCTATCTATCTATCTATCTATCTATCTATCTATCTATCTATCTATCTATCTATCTATCTTTTCAGGTGCCTTTCCTGTACCAGTCTCGTGTGGTTCTGCTGAACGCGTGTCGCACCTTCCCCTTCTGGGTAATATACCTATGTATGTATGTATGTATGTATGTATGTATGTATGTATGTATGGTATGTATGTATGTATGGTATGTATGATATGTATGGCATGTATGGTATGTATGGTATGTATGGTATGTATGGTATGTATGGTATGCATGGTATGCATGGTATGTATGGTATGTATGGTATGTATGGTATGTATGTATGTATGTATGTATGTATGAATGTATGTATGTATATATGTATATAATATATATATGTATATGTATATATATATATATATATAATATGTTGTATGTATGTCTGTATGTAGTACTACAACGACTTGGGCCACCAGACCGGCCAGACTGTAATGCCCCTGGCACAGCTACTAGCCAGTAAGAAGGTATATATTTATATATATATATGTATGTATGTATGTATGTATGTACATATATATATATATATATATATATATATATGTATGTATGTATGTATGTATATATATATGTATATATGTATGTATGTATATAATATATATATACATATATATATGTATATATACATACATATATATATGTATGTATGTATATTTACATACATATATATATTTATATATAAATATATATATATATATATTACATACATACATATGTATTTTATATATAAATATATATATATATATTACATACATACATATGTATACATACATATATATATATAATGTGTACATATATATATATATGTATATATATATACATACATATACATATACATATACATATACATATACATATACATATACATATACATACATACATATATATATCATTTATCTACAATAGACAAGTCCATTCATATATCATAATACAAGCACTAAAAAACATAAAAACACACACAGGAAGACAGAAAACAAACCTTTGTTTTACAAAAACACACATTTCTTTAACAACTAATTCAACAAACAAAGCACACTAAGAGAGATTTAGACGAAATAACAACAAAATCATATTTTTATTTCATAAAAATATATATTAAACTTCGTTTAAATATGATTTTGTTGTTATTTCGTCTAAATCTCTCTTAGTGTGCTTTGTTTGTTGAATTAGTTGTTAAAGAAATGTGTGTTTTTGTAAAACAAAGGTTTGTTTTCTGTCTTCCTGTGTGTGTTTTTATGTTTTTTTAGTGCTTGTATTATGATATATGAATGGACTTGTCTATTGCAGATAAATGATCACAAACATAAAAAATGTATTTATTATTAAATTGACCTTTTTCGTCTTACTCTTCCAACTTCAACTCAACCACCTACCACACAAACAAGTATGGTATGAGTAAATCTCTTTGAAATGAAGAGGGCTTTTGCCCAATTTTTTTAAATTGAATACACACTAGTTTATACTCCTATGTGCAAAAGGAGTAAGTGGTTATAACCACTTTTATTCAATTCTTTGTCTTTTATATTTCTCATATTCTTCAATTACATTATATGTTGTTTTTCCTCCTTCAATCATTTTCTTGCTCTAATCTCATCATCAACTCCCATTGGTTGATTTTCGGCACTTAGCCAATTTTCAAATAATCGTAATTGTTTTTTCTTGTTCAATTCTTTCCTCTTTTCTTCTCGCTTTACCAAATCTATTTTTTCCTTTCTTTCTCGTTCTCCTTTTCGCATTTCAAGCATTTCGTTAATAGCATTTCCTTTATTTTCGCACTCTGTTTTTTGCTTTTCCAATTCAATTCTTTCTTTCTCATTCTCGTCAAGTTTGCTTTGTATTATTTCATTTCTTGTTTCGTTTTTCAATTTTTGTTTTATTATCTGAGAGTAATGTGTATCTTTTAATTTTTCTAACCACTTATTGTGGTATTCTCTCTCAGTATATTCTCCTTCGCTACTATCATCATCACTCATTCTTGTTCGCACTTCGTCTGATTAAGACTATTCTGAAAAATGAAAAGTTGGCCACTTTCCAGTTTGTCATAATCTGACAAGAGGGTAAATTGACCTGAGCCTATAGGTGGCTGGTGTAAATTTTTTTTCCACTTTTCCTTTTTATCTGCATTTCAAATTGTCAGCAGAATTCCAGAAATTCTATCACGTGTTTTTGTCTGTTTCTTTTTTTCATTCTGCGACTTTTTCAGAATTCCCAAAGTGGAAAAGTCAAAAAGACCAAACCATTGTCGTGTGTGTTGCAGGTGCCATGGCCGACGAAGAGGAGCAGGATGAGGAGGAGCAGGATGAGGAGGAGCAGGATGAGGAGGAGAAGGCTCCCGCCGTCGCCGACCCAGCAGTGGAGCCGTTGGTTCAGCAAATGACAGCGCTCGCCATTGCCCCTTTCGTGCCGCACAATCCGCAGAGGATGATTCCAAAGTTCGGTCGTGGACGTACTCTTTCAATTCTCTACAAAAGGGATAAACCTCTAAATCCATTAATAGAATTTGATGCAATGAGGGCGAGGGGGTATGTCGCTGATGGTTATTTAGAAAAGAAAGCAATTTTTGGCAGAGCAGTGTCGCGGTCTGGAAATGTAGAAGGGCTTCAGGGCTTTGGTCTTTTCGTTTTGTTCGTTAGTCCGCTTCAGGAAGATGAGAGGATTTTTGTATTTGCGCACAGAGGTTCGCTCAATAAGTTCATTCGTGGCGCAGGAACGGATACTTTTTTGAACATATACACGACCATGGCCAACTTCGCTCCATAATCCAACTTCGATTAAACTAAGATACTAATTGGTCATAGACCTTCCTTGGTATTGAAATGTAATAAGCAATTGTTAAAAACCAAGGAAGGTGTATGATCAATTCCATATGTGAGTATGTGCGAGATATATTTATTAAATTCATTTTATAATCCACTGTCCGACCTGTCCAAGGTTGCCTTAATGATTTTAAACGTCGGCCACAACGTCGGACACTTTTTAATGTTAATTTTAAACGATTTTATTAATAATTCTCTTTATATATTATCTATTTTTAAACATGTCCAACCTGTCCGACCTGTCCGACCTTTTTTTTAAAAAAAAAAAGGTCCCCCCCCCCCCTTTTTTTAATACCCCCTCGGAAAAATTTTGAAAAAAGGCCGCCAACGTCGGCCAACGTTGGACACCCCCTTTAATAAAACGAATTTTATTCAATCTCTCACTGCTATTTATGTTAGACGGCCAACGTTGACTTTTCAATCATTAATACCTCGGACAATGTAGTCATTAAGACCTCGGCCAACGTCGGACACGGCAACCAAAGGAAAATTTACGACATTTGAGTATTTTAATTTAAAAAAATAAAAAATCATAATGAATATATAACATATCTTTTTAACCATGCCACCGAAAAGGATTTACAACACACCCGAGGAAAAAAAGACAGCACATTCAATTGCTTCTAGCAAGTATGCCAAGAGAAATCCAGAAATATACAGAGTAGCGAGCAAGTCGTATTATGAAAAGAATAGAGACAAGATACTAGCCATGAAAAAGGAAAAAAGAGCCAAATTAAAGGAAAATAAAAGAAGTCTCAATGATGAATTATATATTAAATATTAAATAATTATATTCTTTATGATAAAATCACAATGGAGAAAAAATCGTATTGGGTATATGATGATTTACAATTGCTCATTGATTATGAGAAAAACAAATATTTTATGAATTTAATCAACGCGATTAGGTTTGTTGCGCCCGATGGTAAATGGAATACAAACGATTGGGAAGTCATTGAATTATTAGACGAAGGAACAGAAAAATATTGCGTTTGCTCTCACGAAATTGAAAAAAACTTTGTCATTAGACATACAAAAAGCGGTGAAGAAATGGTGATCGGCTCTGAATGTATTAAGCGATTTAAAAATCGCAAAATGAACGGAGAACTCTCACTGCTAAGCCGTATTCATAAAAATCCATATATTAAATTCTGTTGCTACTGCGAAAGCAAAAGAGCAATTTCAAAACACATAATTGCTAAATATCCTAACAGAGAAAAGTATTATCATAAATCACGTATGATAAAAACATTAAAATATTGCGGACTTGTGGAGCATTCAAGGGATTTGATAAATGTGATTGCTTTAATAAAATGAGATAATGTAATTAATAAATTTTTTTCCGTTATTAATTATTTAATTTTTTCCATTATTAATTATTTAATTTTTTTCCATTATTAATTATTTAATTTTTTCCATTATTAATTATTTAATTTTTTTCCATTATTAATTATTTAATTTTATATTAAACTTTATATCCTTTATTATATAATCATTAAGGACAACTCAAACATTTTATATCTGACCACCAATATAATATGTCGGCACCCATGTTGAAAAATGAACAATGGTATTGGAAACAAGAAGAAGCACTGAGAGATAAACCGCAGGACGCGGTCCTTATCAAGTGGGGGAACAAGCAATTCACCACTGTGCCATTTCAAGAGGATTTCGTTGAGTTGATTGAAAAGACGCCCGATGAACAAAAACAATTCTACGAGGTATTGATGGAAGGCAAACCACAGAGAATGTTTACTGATTTGGACGGCGACAACTTGACTATCTCACGAGAGAAGATATATGAGCGATGGAATAATCTGATGGAGAATGTATTTCAACAAGTTGGTATGAAGTATAATACCAAAAAAGCAAAATATCTAGATGCTTGTAAAGGTGATAAAATCTCTTCTGATTTCTCATACGACAATGGCTTCGTATTTGAAAACTGCGATAAACAAAAGGAATTCTGGAAATTTGTGGAAGCAGTGATTGAAAAAGATTATCCAGACCTCTGTTTCACTTTTGAACGAAACGATCAAAAGATTGAATTACGAACAATATTGGATATTTCTGTGTATAACAAGAATAGAGCATTCCGCACTATTTATTCTCATAAAGATGGGAGTGATCGTGTATTGCTTCCATTCTCTTATACACCAAAAAATAACACACTGAAACGATTGAACAATGTTGAAATAGATGATTACTTAATCATGCGACCCGATGAACATTCATTCTACGATATCAAACTGCCAGAATATACTTATTTGCGAAGATATCAACATATCACCCTAGCAGAAGTAAAACAAATAATAATTGATAAAGTGCCCAATGTGGAAATAAAAGAACAAAAACAGAGAATGTTTGTTTTGAAAACAACAGGAGTGATAAAATGTATCATAAATGGTGAAGAAAATCAAAGTGATAATTGTTATGTTGTGTGGAAACGAGATGGTTTATATTTCTACTGCCACGATGCGAGTTGTGAAGGTAAAAATGTGCGAATTCATGAATTGTCTCCACCTATTGTGCACGACATCAACACTATCGATGATTTGAGAAGACTTGGTGATGAGTGTAATGCGCCCGACAAATTCGTAGAATTGATAGATACTGCGTTGGCTTGGATGAATAAATCGTATTGTTTTGCGAATTTGACCAAACCCACTATAATTGAAGAATATGTTGATTCCAAAGGAAATCCAGTTTTTCGTTATAAGACTGAAACAGCACTAGAGGCTTTTCTTAAAAATAAAAGAATAAGAACTAATCTTTCAAAAGAGGACTGGATAAAATTGGGTAAAAATCCTTCCACATTAAATATTGTTGATTTATACAAATTATGGAACAATCATCCACGACGGCGAGAAGTAAATGATGTTATTTTTGATCCGAAGGCTTACTTTGATAATGACAAAAAAGGGTTTTACAATTTATTCAAGGGATTTGCTATTCCTACTGATACATTAGAAGATGTAAAATCTTTTACTCCAGAAGAAGAAAAAAATGAAGCATTCTTCCAGCATATCTTGAAGAGATGGTGCGGTGGAAATCAAAATATATATAAAAAAGTGCTTGATATGTTTGCTAGCATTTACCAAAAGCCGTGGGAAAAACTTCATTTATCATTAGTTTTAACAAGCACTGAACGAGCAGGTAAGGGAATTATTCTTGAAATATTCAAAGATATTATAGGTGCGGATTATTACTTTCAACCCTCCGATGTGAGAGAAATATTAGGAGACTTCAATGCTCAATTAGCCAGAGCAATCATAGTATTTATGGACGAAATGGTATGGGGTGGTGATAAGGAGAGAGCGGGCACCATTAAGAAACTTGTATCCGAAAATACCCTTACTGTTAAACAAAAATATTTACCAAACTTAACATTAGAAAATATGTCATATGTAGGTTCTCCCGTATAAAAGTGGTCGGTAGAATTCAAAAAAAAAATTAGAACGGAATATGTAATTTTATTAAATAGAAATTATACATGTTCATAAAGAAAGTGATGGACTAACATATTACGAAAACCTCATTGAAAAATAATCAAAATAAATTGACTTCAAACCAATCAATTTCCCGTCGCCCACCCTTTTTTCCCAACTAATTTGCACACCCCCCACCGGAAAAAAGTGGCCACCTTGCCACCTGAAAAAATGATGCTTGTGATGACCAAAAATCAAAGTCAGTTCTCATACTGTTCCCAGTATGCTCTTCAATAAATTTTTATATAATATCTTTCTCTGTATGCTTATAATTAAATGTACAAAGTTTTTTTACAAAAAGGTAACCTCAAGCCTGCAAACAAACCTGCCAAAGTCAGCAAGAAAAGGGCATAAGGCCCTCACTCAATTTTTTTTTTATTTAAATACAAGGCCGGTACTAGTACAAAAAGTGAAGGAAATCAAAGACACTATTTAATAAAAACATTTTGTGCAGAAAGTGCAGAAAAAAATTGAAAATCTGTAAAAATCTCAATTAGTATTTTTTTAGCCTGTCTGGAGCCCAGAAAAGGTCACCAACAGCAGGGTTACAAAGAAAGGAGCAGGATTTGAACATATGCAAAACAAAGACCATGTGATTGTGAATAGATTCAGCACATAACATTCCAAGAAAAGCACACACAGCACATATAGGAGCGATACAGGACAGGTGCAAAAAAGTGTTTCAGGTACAACACATGCTACAGATAAGTTTTACAACAAACCATTTTGCAGACAGCATGGGCACAACGTGTGAAACGACTGTACAAGACCACGGGACGTGAAAGGATGCATGAGAAATACACAGAAAAAAAACACAAAACTCTCAAGAGACACGACTTTTACCAATCTCGACCCCGCAAAAACCGTCAAATAAAAAAAAAATTAGTGCGGCCTTCTCTTCAAAGGCTACGTATGTCGATAGGCCTGTTTGTTTCAAATATTTTTTGGAAATTTTTCTGGTTTCCTCTCCGGGAATTGGCATGATCCTGTCAAATATTTCCAACAGAAATTGACGGGCCGGCTACACCAGTGTCTGTTGGAGGTCCATCTTGACACAGCGAGTGTTTGTTCAGACCACGTTGTTTCAAGCCAAAGCAAGCATGACGCAAGTGTTTTCATCAGAAAACTTGGTTACTCCCGTATTTAAAATCCTTATTATCGACTTCTATTTTCACTTTTCAGGACATAGCAAGTATGGTGTTTTTAACTGAAAAATGTTGTGTGCATGATGCACTCTTCACTCATTTTGACGCACAAGTGCTCAAATGAATTCAAATGTTATGTTGAGCAATCCTGCCAAAGGGTTTTTGCAGAGATGTACGGTATAAAACAAAAACTAGGAAAACATAGGTCGAAAACTAGTTTGTCGAAATTCAGAACATACACCCAGATGACAGCAATAGCTTATATGAACTGAAAACCTTAATACGGGACAGACCATTCCCACTAAAAACATTGAATTCTGCGCAGACAGCACCTCAAAATCTTGAATATTGAATGAGTTTACTCGCTGCATCAGTCTACCGACTAGTAGAACCTACATATGATTTTTGGTGCTTGCTTCAAACGAAGAATGGGTAGTGCCAGCAGGAACAACGGAACAACGATGGCTAGTGCTTGAAGTATCCGATGAATTAGCACTTATGAAAGAGAACGAAAAAAGAAAAGCAATTTCAGATATACGATCTATTGATAGACGACGATTGGCAAAGTTTCTTGCCGAACGAGACCTCAGCGAGTTTAATGACCGCGAAACAATATTGACAGACGGGCTACGACAGCAAAAGGTAAAATCTTTATCCAAATTAAGGAAATGGTGGTTGGATTGCTTAAATGATAGTTATATTTCAAACGGATTGCCAGAAATTCAATTTGGAAAAGAAATCACAAAAGAAGAAGTATATAAATTGTATAAATCAAATATGAATGACCCTCACACTTCACAAACTAGTTTTTGGATAAATATGAAAAAATTGATCCCTAACGCAAAAGAAACGAAAAGAATTGTAAACGGCACGAGAGCGAGACATATAGAATTGCCGTCTCTGGAAGAATGCCAGAACACATGGCGAACAATTTATGGTGATCAAGAATGGAGTTTTAATACTGACGACAATGACGATGAATAAATAATATAAAACGGATTTTTTTTGTGCTTATATATAACATGTCATCAACTAAAAAAGATTATCTGAGCCAAATAGAAAAATGGACTCATTTAAGTAGTGATATTAAACTACCAACGAGCAAATCACTTAAAACTGATATTGTAGCATTTTATGAAAAATACCGACCCGAACAAAATCAAGAAGTTAAAGAGAAGAATGATAATATTGAAGTTTCATTGCCTTCTTCCGATGTGATGAAGACGGTGCTTGACGAAGAACCAGAAACGACAGAAGAATTTACGCCTTTTAAAGAAAGTGATTTGAAGGAGACTGTTATTACCGAAATCAAGGCTAATGTAGGAGAAGAATTAGCAAAAAAAGAATTACCAGTTTTGGAATCGCCAAAGGAAAAGAAAACGCCAATTAAAGCAAAGCGGAATCCGCCCGAGAACGGATACAGTTGCTATGAAATAATAACGGCACATTTGAAAGTATCAAAAGACCCGTTTAACTTCTTGTATATGAAAGTTGATGACCGCACCATAATGCAGGAGGATATGAAGAAATGGCACGAGAGTAGATACGCACACATACCACCAGAGCAACGTCCCACTCTTAAATATGGTGAGTTAGATTATAAGACATTTTTCCGCGATGTCTTATCTCAACACGAGGGCAAACTCACGACACTAAAAGATATGTATGACAGGTTTCATATGTAATCGGCGGTTAGTGCTATATCCTTCATAACATCAATCTTGAAAAATGATGGGTTGAATGAAATAGGCTTACTAGCATTTATTGATTTATAATAAACATTCAATGAAATGTCCGCGCCATTTGCGCAGGCTACAGAAACTCTGTTAGTTGGATAAGTTTCAATACGACCCGTTATTTTAGCCGTCTGCGTTGTTATAGCATTGCTGGGAGTTGTAATCTGCCAAGACAAAAGAACTTGTGTTGTGGTTGTTTTTTGAACAATCCACGTGCAACTATATTCTTCATTAGTAAGAGCAAGAAAATACTCAACTATGTCTGTATCAAGACTATAAGCATATGTGCCATCATCAAAATAGAATTGAAATTGAAAGGAACCATTCCCTGACGTCTCGGCCATTGTTAAACAACCAGAGAAAGAAACGATTATAGATTGACCAACTCCAAGATTAGAGATTGTTTTGCTTCCAGTGCCAGCCGTGTCAAGAGTTGTAAATGAAGTGCCAGTCATTGCGGATCTAAGTGTTGTTGAGTTATACGCATTTTGGATAACTCTTGTCAGTGTTGGAGTAGCAGTAATAGCAATAGTTTTCGCATCAATTGACTGCTGTTCTTGCGATCGGCCGAATATATTCATTTTTTAAACTATATATATATATTATATACGATTTAAAAATCGTTTATGTGATATAAAATAATACAATTAAAATATGAACCATCTGGGAAATCCGTGGGCATATCACTATTACGGGTCTGTGATAATAGACGAGGATTTAGAAGTTGATGGTGTATTATATGGCGATCATATTGAAGCAAACTCAATCCAAGCAAGGACAGATGATATAACAATATCCTCGCGAAATAACAACTCTTCTTTGTTGATATCTGACAGCGGTTATGTGTCAATTAATAACGAATACGACCTACCAATAGCGGACGGCAAAGCAAATCAAGTATTAAAAACTGATGGGTTGGGCAATACTTCATTTGCTACATTAACATCAAGTTATATAAGTGATTTTGATCATGCTTTTGACACACGGCTAGCGACTAAATCAACTACTAACCTAGCCGAAGGAACTAATTTATATTACACCACCGCAAGGGATAATACAGACTTTGACACACGTCTCGCCACTAAATCAACAACCAACATAGCAGAATGAACTAATCTATACTATACGACAGCAAGAGCAAATACTGACTTTGACACACGTCTCGCTACTAAATCAACAACTAACTTAGCCGAGGGAACCAATCTATACTATACGACAGCGAGAGCAAATACAGATTTTGATACTAGACTGGCAACCAAGAGCACCACCAATTTAGCAGAAGGGACAAACCTTTACTATACAAATGCGAGGTTTGACACTCAATTAGCGACTAAATCAACTACCAACTTAGCCGAAGGAACCAATTTATACTATACCACCGCAAGAGCAAATACAGACTTTGACACACGTCTCGCTACAAAATCAACTACTAACCTAGCCGAAGGAACCAATCTATACTATACGACAGCGAGGGCTAATACAGACTTTGACACACGTCTCGCTACAAAATCAACTACTAATTTAGCAGAGGGGACGAACCTTTACTATACAAATGCGAGGTTTGACACTCAATTAGCGACTAAATCAACTACCAACTTAGCCGAAGGGACAAACCTTTACTATACAAATGCGAGGTTTGACACTCAATTAGCCACTAAATCAACCACTAACTTAGCAGAAGGCACTAACTTATATTACACCACCGCGAGGGCTAATACTGACTTTGACACACGGATAGCCACTAAATCAATAGATGCTTTAAGCGATGTAGTAATAACGACACCGACAGATAATCAACTGCTCATTTACAGCACATGTCAATGGAGAAATGTTGCTTCACCTTTTCTTAGATTAGACGGCACAGCAAGTATGACGGCTGGATTAAATATGGGAGGATTTGCGATTACAAATGTTGGTAATGTTGATGGTATTGATGTTTCAGCCCTTGACACTTCGGTAGTCAAATTAACAGGAAACCAAACCATAGCAGGAATTAAGACATTTAGCAGTGGTCTTGAAATAACAGGAAATTCAACGAATGCGACAACAAAGGGAACATTCGTGGTTTTTAACTCCACAGCCAATATAGGAACTATCGGATGCCTTGATATGGGCACGGGCGTAAATTATAACTTTGAAATAAATGCGAAAAAAGTAAGTTTCGTTATTGATGGCGCGATAGTCGGTTGGGTAAATGCTTCGGGGCTAGATTGTAATAGTAGCAAAATAGCCAACCTTGGAACTCCAGCATTAGCGACGGACGGAGCGACAAAAGGGTATGCAGACACATTGGACGGGCAAAATGTAAAACTAACAGGAAACCAAACAATAGCAGGAACTAAAACATTTAGCAATCAAATTTCAATGGGCACCAATCTAATACCAACACTAGCAGACCATGTGGCAAATAAAAAGTATGTTGATGATAATTGCGTGAAATTAACAACAGACCAAACCATAGCAGGAACCAAAACATTTAGTAATGCTATAACCGCAAGTGATAAAATAACAACAGCATTAGGAAAACCGATAATCATAGGCAAAGCAGCAAAAGGAGTGGGGGCGACAGGAGGTTTAGAAATATATGGAACTATGGGTGATGCCGCAGGAGCACACTTTCAGACAATAACAACGGAAGATGCTTATCCAACATTCCAATTATTTAATTGGGCACACAACGATATTAATTTATGTTTTGATGCTTATTTTGATGGCACGAACTTTATATCAAGCCACAGCGGTTCAAACTTTCTAATTCAAAAAGCCAACAAACTCGCTTTTTATTATAAAACGGGAATAACCGCGGGGAGCAATATAGCAGCATGGTCTGAGGCGATGAACATAAGCACGGCAGGATTACTAACAGCAAATGTGGGGATATCTACGACAACATTAACGGCGAGCGGATTACTAACAGCAAATGTGGGGATATCTACGACAACATTAACGACAAGCGATAATATAGTAGTCGGAGCAGGTAAAAAAGTATTCGTAGATAGAAATGCTCTCGCCAACAATAAATTAGTTTTATGGGATGGTAATACAGGTTCCACGACTGCTTTTCTTGGTTTTGGTGTTGCTAGTGGAACATTGATATATAATATTAATTCTGGTGATAGCCACGTATTTTATGTTAGTGGAACAACTGAATTATTTAGAATTAATAACACAACAATCACCGCTTCAAAGTCAATAACAGCAAATGCGGGAATATCCGTTGTTAATAGCACAGCGGACATAAGAGGAGAAGCGAGAAGCGGGTCTCATGCTTCACCAGTTGGATTATATGTCACAGCCAATCTTGGTCAATCTTCTGGCGGTGTTGAATTTAGACACAGCAACGGGACACAGGGAGTGGGGGTTGGTTATAATTCAGTATATGCTACGGGAAGCAATACTAACCAAGATTTAAATTTTTATGCGAGAGGAAGTGGTGTTATCTATGCTCAGAGTGCTATGACAGCGAATGCTGGTATAACCTACTCTGGATTGCTAACAACCACAACTACTAATGGAGCGAAAATAGGAATTCAAGGACAAACAGACGGAACAAATGCCCGTGGAATATTTTTGTGGGATACTAATGATTCAAACTGGGGAATTTATATGGGTCAATCTGGTGCTGGTAAAGCACTAAATGGAGGAACTGCCCCCGCGGGAGGGTCAATTACTACTCATGCTATAAGATTTAGGTGTGCTGACAATTCAGCCAATGGTTTCATATGGGAAAATGGTGCTACCAATAATGTTTTAATGTATTAAACGGCTCATCTGGACAATTATTGATTAGGACGGGGCCATATCTAACCTCAGACAAACGGCTCAAAAGTGATATAAAAGAATGTTTAGGTTTAGATTTCATAAATAAGTTAAATCCAGTCTGTTATCGTATGATTGATGATAAAAAAAAATGTAGGACTGGTTCGATAGCACAAGAGGTAGAAGATATATTGACAGAAATGGATATGTTAGATTTCGCAGGATTTTCAAAAGAAACAATTATGGTTCCGTGTCCAAAGCAAAGACAAGAATGTGAAATGAAAGGTGTGAGTATTAATCCAGAAGATGTTAAATGTGTTGATAGTGGTGAAGTTAGTTATGGTATAGGTTATACTGAATTTATTGCACCATTAATTAAGGCAGTTCAAGAATTATCGGAAAAGGTAGTTAATTTGGAAAAACAAAATAAAATTATTATGAATATACTACAAGACCAAGCCAACCAATTAGCAGAAATAAGAGCAGTCGTCTTTGATAATGGCAAATAACACGACCAGACTTCATAGACCACCGCCTATTATGGATATGGATGGAGAACTCACACCAGAGTTAAAATCACGTGTTTTGGATATTGAACTAAAGACGGAAGAGAAAAAAATTGAAAATGAAATTGAAAACGAGTGGAACTGCTGTATGACGACAAAAAAAACCGATAGCAGAATGATTAAATACTTATTTCAAATGATGATTATAATAGCAATCATATCTATTTGTCTAGCGAAACTCGCTCAGCATAATCTACCTTGCGAGCAGGCTAATGTATATGTAGGTTTGATTAGTTTATTAATTGGCATTGTTTTACCTTCTCCTTCTACTTCAAAGAAGTGAGCATTCATACAAGTGTATCTTATACCAAGAATTATCGCCCGCACACATTAAAGGTAGTGCCTCATCCCATCCGACACACCAATCGCTGAAAGGTTTGTAAATACATTTAAATTTAGTATCTATACCTTTTTGAATACAATAAACACAACTCATATTCTTTTTTTCACTTACCCGTGAGTAAAAGTCGCAGGCAGTCCGCGACATAGCGGAGCACACAAAAATCAATATTAATAACATATATTTAACTCCCGCTTTTTCCCTCTTCTTTAATTATATTATTATAAATTGCTTCTCGTTGCTTATCTGATAGCGGTAAGCGGTAAAGGATATTTTGAGGTTTTCTGAAAATATTGGGGTTTCTATTCACTAAGTTCTGAGTGATGCGGATTTGGTCAATTTCCTTTCCAAGCCGTTCTAGTTCCTCCAGTTGCTCCTCGTCTTTGCTTTTTTCTTTTTTATTTTCCGTCCTATATTATAGTGGATATAAAAAATGCCACACGAAAAACCATTTTTTGCGTATTATAACAAAATTAGACATGAACATAAGTATTTATTGGAAGACGCAGATGCTGATTGGACTGAACAAGTTAATGAAGGTATCAATAATCAAGCCCGTGAGAGGCTTAGAGCGGATAGATTGTTGGACGCTTCAACGAAGGTGGGGAACACTATGGAAGATTTAAAAGATAGGATTAGTGCGTTGGACAATAAGCGAAGTATTTATGCAAACATGAATTACGATGAACTGAAAGCGCACCTCCAAGATGACGGCGTTGATATGAAAGAATTTGAAAGAAAACACGGAACTGCCCCCATGAACGAACAAATGATTGAAATGCGAAAATTAGCAATGGCTGCCGATAAATATGATATAGAGCACATAGAAGACAATATCCAGCAAATGAAGCGTGATATAGCGCAATTGGTAAAACAAGAATATAAAGAAGAAGACTTAAAACGATTAACCGATAAGGGTTTAACATATATGAAAAACAAAGGCAAAGCAGACAAAACTCGCGTAATACGAAGAGAGGATAGAAAGCAAGCGGAGCAGGACTATAAGGAATGGAAAGAAAACCGAGAAGAGTGGGAGAGAAAACACCCAGATGATGCTTTAATAGAAGCACAGATAGGCGACGAACACAAGATGCTTGTGCCACGAATAGGTGATGACCCCCGAAGCGTAGAAAGATTTGTTAATGCTATTATTAGAAGTATTCAAGAGATAATTATGGGGCCCATACTTAATAGATTACTTAACCTTGCTACAGGTGTCGGGCGATATGGTGTGCGAAGGCTAGCGTGGGGGCAGATATTGAGATTGGTTGCCAACAATCCACAACTACGTGCGATGAATGTTGGATTACTTGGAAGAAGAAGATCAGATGCTTTCAATGCTCTTTTGCTAACACTAGCAAGAAATGAAGCGCCACAGGGTTTGCCTCCGCCTAATCCTCGTTTGATTGCGAGCGGACAGCAAAGAATAGGTGATTATGTATTAAGAGAATATATGCGCAGATTGGCCGTTGGAATAACTTCTTTAAATGCGTGGGGCGCATTTAAAACAGGCGTAGAGACTATGACAGTTCTCGGTCTTGGAAAAGCACTTAAAGAAATATACAATACATGGTCTGCTCAACCAGATGCTCTCATTAAGTTGGAAGAAGAACGAATTCATACCGAAGGAAGTAATTATAATGGTGGGGGCACACGAGTGGAAAGCCGTCTTCAATTAGAAGATAGAACTCGTGGCAAATTTCCTTACATTCTCCCAGCAGATGCTTTGGATTTAGTTGCTTTTGAACATGATTTATTGTATGCGTCTGGCGACAAGAATGTCCAAGACTTTGCCGATAAACGATACTTTGAAAGAATTACCAACACGAGTCATTATCTAACGAGTAATGGATTGGCTACGGCCGAAGTTGCCAAGAGTATTTTTGACAATTACAACTCAATGTTTTCAAAAGCGGATATATCTAGAATGGCTTTGGAAGCACAGGGGAGGGCACGCGGTGGAGTATCTTTTTGGGATGCGATGAAGTTTTGGAAAACTATCAAAACCACTCCTCCAGATGCGAAGTATAATGGATTTATAGGCGATGTAGACAAAACATTAATGTCCATGATTGGTATTATGAAAAATGTGGGCAGTTTTGACAAGGATGCCACATTTAAAGTAAATAAAGTAGTAAATCCTGCTACATTTAATAAACAATATGCGGAACTCGTAGATGGATTTAATAAAATGGTTAAGTCGCAAGAAACAGCCGATGGCACGAAAGGATATTCTCTTATCGCACCAGCAAATGAAACTACAATTAATAATTTTATAGAAAAAATAAATACGCAGAGCATAAAAGATATTCCACCAAGTATAGAAAAAGATATAAATCTTAGCGTTGAAGTCCCGATCACATACTCAGACAACATGGTAGTAGCAGATACTATTGGACTGGGCAATAACTTCATACTTGATGATAAAGGCGCCCAAAAGAGGCACTTAAAGGGATTTGTTAAATCGTTGAAAGAGAAAACTGGAAAGAAAATTAAACTTTCCAATTATGACGATCCAAAAGTTGGATGGGAAGAGGCCATCAAACAAGCACTAAATCAAGGTGCTAGTATGTCAGACGTAGCAGATGCGGATGATATTTTGGATAAGAGAATTTACGAAGAAATGCGGGGTAAATTAACACCAGAACAAATGAAGCAATTGGAAGAGTTAGAATTAAAAGATAGTCAAGTTGAAAAAACTAATCCACCGCAAGCAACGCCAGCGCCACCGCAAGCAACGCCAGCGCCACAACCTCAACCAACTCCTGAACCGAAGCCAATACCAGCACCACAGACAACAACATTTGTAGAGGAACCTGTTCAACCGCCACAGAATGATTTAAAAGAAGACCCAGATAACACGACAACTAATGACCAAATGGTTGATAGCATGAGAAGCATTGATAAATTGGTTGATAAGATTATGGGAAAATCTCCCGCCGATGAAAGAGAAGACTTAATGGCACTTATTCGTTTTCTAATGCCAAGCGACCAAAATGGAGGTATCGGCACTTCACAAACAAACCCACTTATTAAAGGTAATGAACAAAGACGCGATCGTATGCTAGAGACCAAGAATGATTTTGAATCACTAGACAACACGCTTTATAGCAACACAAACAATCACTTTATGTTGAATAAATACAATAGAGCAGTCATTCAGACCAGAATGAACGAAAAAAGAGAGTTTCCAAAAATGAACCGAAAACTGACTAGAAACTTTCCTGCTGAAATCCCGCGACAAGTTCAAACTCGTCCAGAAAGAAAGGATTTTAAACCGCTTGTCAATCCTCCAAGTAATTATGCTTTTGGTAGTCCTTACTCTCCTTATTTCTATAATTATGCTTCACCACCTCAACCTTTTGGTGCCGAATATGATAATTATAGATATAATCCAAACTATTTTCAAAACCCATAATATAGTAAAACATGCCTAGATCTATACATAAAGGATTAATAGCCAACAAGTTGCCACGAAAAACA
>WBZZ01004283.1:45000-57008 GCA_019918135.1 Paulinella micropora | reverse complement strand
AACAACAGCGGCGACAGCAACAATATGTATTTGTATGTATGTATGTATGTATATATATATATGTATGTATGTATGTATGTATGTATGTATGTATGTGTGTATGTACGTAAGTATGTAGGTACGTATGTTAATGTGTACGTATCCTCGCTGTTCACTGTTGCAGGTATTCTCACTCGCTTCCGCCGCATGTTTCCTGACATCAGGTATGTATGTATGTATGTATGTATGTATGTATGTAATGTATGTATGTAATGTATGTATGTCATGTATGTATGTAATGTATGTATGTATGTAATGTATGTATGTAATGTATGTATGTATGTATGTATGTATGTATGTATGTATGTATGTATGTTATGTATGTATGTATGTATGTATGTATGTTCAGCGTGTTGGCTACAATCCGGCGCGTCAAGTCAGCAATCATTACCAACTAACTCGCAGGCGTGCTGGTCTTACTACTAACTACTAACTACTACCTACTAACTACTATACCCACTCCCCTCAGAGCATGCACAAGGTTTTCAATTTTTGCGAACCATGCACTTAAGAAAAAATAGCAATATTCAAAGTAATGAAATATTTCATAATAATTCACTCACAAACACGTCCCTACATAAACACACACACACACATACATACATCATAGATACATACATACATACATAAATGGTTGCCTACAGCACAAAACCCTCCAATTCTGCATGCATACACAGCGCATGGCCCACTTTGTTTCATTGCATTCCTACGTGACAACACAAAAATCGCGCGCATCAATAAGCAGTATTTAGTACATGCAAGTGTGTATGAATACGCCATGTTTTCTTTGTGTAAATAAATAAGCATGTCGTATACCTGGATAAACAAGCATGCTTTCTGTGTGCTTCTAATTGGTAAGGTGCGCCGTGCAGACATGCACACAGGCTTGATAAACTGGGGCGACCTCAAAGATACCAGCAAGACTGGGGTCACGTTGTTGTTGTTGTTGTTGTTGTTGTTGTTGTTGTTGTTGTTGTTGTTGTTGTTGTTGTTGTTGTCGTTCTTGATCATCATCATCATCATCATCTTCTTCTTCTTCTTCTTCTTCTTCTTCTTCTTCTTCTTCTTCTTCTTCTTCTTCTTCTTCTTCTTCTTCTTCTTCTTCTTCTTCTTCTTCAAACTGGCACATACATAAACACAAACATACATGTTTAAAGCGTATGGAATTGTGTTCTCTGGCAAATCATTCAAATGCGCATACATAAATGCATACATAAGTACATACATAAATGTTGACAGGGTGTGGAGCTGTGTTCTCTGGCGAAGGAATCAAGAAGAACAAGAAGAAGAACAAGAAGAAGAACAAGAAGAAGAACAAGAAGAAGAACAAGAAGAAGAACAAGAAGAAGAACAAGAAGAAGAACAAGAAGAAGAACAAGAAGAAGAACAAGACGTTCCCCGGTTTCCAACTGACAGGTCCAACACTGCTAGATGATACTGAAGAGATGGTTGATTTCCATGATGCGCCGACCTGTGAGGAACAACAACAAGAACAACATCAACATCAACAACAAGAAGGACATCATCAACAACAACAACAACAACAACAACTACTACTACAAGACAAACAAACTTCTATTAGTAAGAGCCTTTCACAGCGACATTTCTTTCCTTTTTGCCCGGTCAGCAACTGGAAAGTCTGTGGAGAGTGGGCAAGCGGCTTGAGGAAATCTTCACCGGTGGCATCAAGCGCTTCAGCAGCCACGACGAGGTCTCTAGCCATCTACTTACCCACCTAGCTATCCATCCGTTGAATGGACCCCTGCCCTTGCCCCCCACTACCACCACCACCACAAGCCCACACCCTCCACTTCCCCTTTCCCCCCCTTCAGGTGCTGGAGAGCCTCAGGAAAGGCAGCTGTGATGTGGGAACGGTGGGCACGGGCGTACTGGAGCGGCTGGACAACTCGGGCAGCGTGGTGACAGTCCGGGCAGACGATCCCGATCGATACCTGGAAAGTGATCGGGGAGGAGTATGACTTGCAGATACCCTTACTACATAGCACACGTCCTTACGCCGAGGTAACTTCATTTCCTGTCCTAGACTGGGAGGATAGTTTTTGTGTCTTGTAACTTTGTGATCGATTGCTTGCAGAGGTCCACTGAGGCATTCGCGTGCGTGCGCATTTTGTGTGTGTGTGTGTGTGCGTGTGTGTGTGTATGCATAACTTGCTCTTCCCGTCTTGTATCTATGTGTTTGTCTTGCAGTGGGGGTATGGTAGCGTTGCTTCATCTTGCTCATGAGCGATTGCATGTTTGCGCTCGTGCATACCTAATTTGTCCACCTCACGTGTCTATGTGTCTTGCAGTGGGGTGTGGTGGCGTTGCCTCACCTTGCCGTTGAGCTTGCTGCACGGATCCAAGCGGCACTGGTTGCCATGGACGACCACTCCCTGGCCGCTACCAGCGGTTAGCTCTCTCTCTCTCTCTCTCTCTCTCTCTCTCTCTTTCTCTCTCTTCTCACTGTCACTTTCACACTCTCTCTCTCTCTCTCTCTCTCTCTCTCTCTCTCTCTCTCTCTCTCTCTCTCTCTCTCTCTCCAGTCTCACTCTCTCACGGAAACACACACACACACACACACACACACTGAAAACAGCAACAGCAACAGCAACAACAACAACAACAACATTCAAAGGTAGTATCAACATATGTTTTGATATCGTCTCACGCAGGCAAGCATGCAGGCTTCGACTTTCCTGCAGATTACACGGAGGTCTTTGCAAGCGGCTCTGTACGATGAGTGGGCGTTTGCAGTCATGGACGGCGTGTCTGCGGAGATCTCGTCCAATGTGATCATTCCGCTGTTGGGAATGCGGGAGTTTGACGCTGCTTACAAGAAGATACGTCAGCCACTATGCTGACATGCGACCTATCCATGATTAAGAACTAGGATCTGTATCAATATATGGCGCACTAATTTTGCGTTCATGGTGCCAACACATTTTCTACTGGTCTAGCTCTGTTTGTGTAACTATCCCTAGGGCCTCCCTGCAGGCTTTGTCCCTGCGAGGAGCTACAAGGAGGAAGATGATGTTTACTACGATCTTGATCTGATGAACCCAGTCATGCATGTCTGCGCGCCCGGACACGAGCGGGACAACGCAACGAAGCTGAGGCCTTGCAAGGAGTGTGATGCTGGGCGCTACAGCCATGACGGGATCGGCCAACTGTCACCCATGCTCTCTTGGCTTTGCCAACCCTTCCACAGGCCAGACCCAGTGCCAACGCTGTCCTGCGGGCGAGATCACTTATAATTTCGGAGAGACCCATTGCGCGGAAGAGAAGGACCAGCTTCTTTACGATCCGATCAAGTCGTGTTCTAACTACCCCAACAACACTCTGACGGTGGGTGTGTTGTTGACGGAGCGCATACAAGACTTGACGCTCGCTCATGAATGAACATATATATATATATATATATATATATATATATATATATATATGTATGTATGTATGTATGTATGTATGTATGTACGTATGTATGTATGTATGTATGTATGTATGTACAACATAATTAGCTAAATTTCACTGATGGATGTGAGATCCTAATCTACAATAACACAAAGCAAGAAAAGAGAGAGGCTGGCGAGGGAGATTGTGTCTCGTTTCAATTTTTTTTTTTTTCTTTTTACAGTAAGCAAGGTTTAATGAGAAAGAGACGAGAGAAAAATAAAGAAGAGCTTAATTCAAAAGAATTGGGGTTTCAAGGAACAACAGTACAAGCTCATAAGGAAATCTGGAACTAAGGTTCAACAGAAAGCTCCTGGAAAGAGTAATATGGAGGGGAAAAGAAAGAGAGAAAAAGATAGAAATAAAGAAAGGAATTTACCAGCCTTTTTCCCAATTTGTCAACTTCGGCGAATTTACCGTCATTTACGGACATCGGCAGGATAGTGACAATGCTCCGATGATTACTTTTCCTGGCTTCAGGCAACTGCCTTTTGTCTGAAGTCACGAGTCCCTTTCCTTGTGACAATTCTCGATAAATTCTCGGTAGAAACTGAGTCAATCTCGTATTCTCGTATTCAGAAGTTTCATCATTAAATATTCAATACACACGTTGGAGAGGTATACTCTGCCGGTCCTCTCAGTACGCCGGCCGCTTCCCACTGACTATTGACTCCTATCATAAGTTACCAGTGAGTTGGCAGTTCTCAGAGAGTCTTCAAGTTATTCAAATCGTCAGCCTTCATAATTTGTGTAAAAACTGCCCATGAATTATTAATAGTATATCATGAGTCACTGACTAGTATAAATTGTAATTCAAACTTGATTTGAAATTAGTAGTTGAATGCGGCACAGGGCTTGGGACTCATGATGAATCATGTGAACTTCAGTTCAGAAAGTTGAAGCCAACGGCGGTGACAGGGGCTCAGCTCCGAAACCCGGCGGCCCGCCGGTTTCAACCGACAGGTGACTTTCATTATCGGAGCGGAGGCTGAGTCTTCAAGTCGAAATTGATTCTCAGCCTAAGCCGGTCAGCTCACTGATTGGCCTGGTTTAGCCTGTGACTAGCGACATAGGCGAACGATGAATGTCTAACTTACGTACTCAGGGTAGTACTTCACTATACTAACTGTGAGCCTACGGTTTAAACAGTTCATCTAAGATGACACTGATGCTTCCTTTTCAGCTCTACGAAAAGCAAGCGTTCTTCAATTAGTAAAAGTCAGAAGTTCCGTAGAAAAATGATTCAAGTTACCGGTACTACTACAGTGCCATGATCTGAGCTCATTACCTGAGTCAAACTTTCTGCAGCAAGTCTGTGTTGATAATTCAGTATTTCACGCATTAAATTTAGAAATAGCCTGAGGATAGATAGATGGATAGAAAGACGATATGCGAAAGTACAACATGTAAGTGCTAATAATCTGGAGCGAAAAGCAAGCGTTCTTCAATTAGTAAAAGTCAGAAGTTCCGTAGAAAAATGATTCAAGTTACCGGTACTACTACAGTGCCATGATCTGAGCTCATTACCTGAGTCAAACTTTCTGCAGCAAGTCTGTGTTGATAATTCAGTATTTCACGCATTAAATTTAGAAATAGCCTGAGGATAGATAGATGGATAGAAAGACGATATGCGAAAGTACAACATGTAAGTGCTAATAATCTGGAGAGAATACTTGAAATTAAAAGTTCAAAAACTGGCCGCAGATCAGGAAAACTGCCACAGTTCATGACTCTCGTTGAACGTACCCTAACCCTTTGCTACTCATGTTCCTGTTGCCCTCTTTTTCTCGGTCTTCTGCATCTTACTTTTTTGGAGCATCCCCCATCATAGGCTTCTCATTATTAATAATTTCCTCATCTTTGCTCCTTCATCGTCCTCCTCATCTGAATCATCATCCATCTCATCGTCAACCTCCTCTTCCTCCTCCTCATTCTTATTGGCCATTTTTCAACTTCATCACAGTCCCAAAATTGATATTGCCAATATGAGCTATCAAAACCATCTGCGATGGAACTATATATTCCTCTCCCCATCCGCTCCCTTTTTGAGAACGCTGTCATCAAGGCTGCAGCCCGCGTGGAGACTTGTTTGTCATACTCGTAGGCCCCTTTCCTTGCAGGCCAGAATCAGCTACGTCAACGAATTCGCCCAGGTACTTCTCCCAGCGATTCCGAGCGCCTATAATCCTTGTATCGAATAGCGGCGCGTCAGGTTCATTGCATTTTGTAAGCAGTTCCGACCGTAGCACAAGATGCTCACCACACCTGGCTTCTTGATACTCAGATTCTTCATCATCCCCATCCCAATCGTAAATCGCTCCTCTCTGATTGTGGCGATTGATCAATTCCTGAATGCAAAATATAGCCCAAGCGAAAAACTTACAGTGCTTCTGAACGAGTTTCAAAACGGTTTTTCTTTTTTGAAATTTTTCCTTCTTGAACCACTTTCGCTTTTTCGCTCCACCAAATCCCCGCTGTCTTTTAAGGGGATAGAAGAATGATAGTTCAGCTCTGGTGGTGATGGGATGTCATGTAAGCTTCTCATGCTCCACTCCTTAGGGTCATCGGAGAATTTCCGAAGGGGCGGGTTGAGAGCACTTCCAAAGTCTCTGGGGTCCAGGCATTTGCACGCATCTATTTGATACCAACACATACATCGTGCTCTGTAGTTGTTTAGTAATGGCGTTGCCATTCTGTCATGCAAGAACAGATAGAGAATAACTCAGCATCCCCTGAGCGTGCTTCCGGCCTACGCGATTGCGATTTACCTACGAATATATATATATGTATATATATATATGTATATATATACATATATATATATTATACATATATTATAAATATATATATATACATGTATATATATATATATGTAAGTCAAATAAGCCACCTAGCGAGAGTGAGAAGGATGAGGATGACCTGGATCACCAGCGGGATTGTTACACCCACAGGCAGGGTTTTTGCCACGTTCAACTTGCTCGGGCCGCTTTCTTCTCAGAGGACTCAGACGAATCGCTCCCGTCCGGTGCATTGTCAATGGCCTTCTTGCTCAACGAATCGTTCCCATCCCGTGCATCCTCAATTTCCCTCTTGCTGTTCGTGTTTTCTTGCTTGGTCTCCTGCTCGCCATCCTGCGCATCTTCAATTTCTTTCTTGCTTTTTGTCTTCCCTTCCTTGGGCACCTGCTCCCCGTCCTCTGCATGCGCCTTCTTCAGCTTTTTTTTAGCAGGTTCTTTCACAAGCTTTCAATTGACCAATTTCCTCGTACGCGCCATTGTGAGTACGTAGACTGACAGACAAAATTGGATATATTCCTATTATACAATTGCGCGTAGTAAACTGTACGAGCTTGTCTGATTGAAATTTTTTAAGAGCGTCGACCTACTCCAACAAATAGAATAGAATAGATAGATGGATAGATAGATAAATAGATAGATAGATAGATAGATAGATAGATAGATAGATAGATAGATAGATAGATAGATAGATAGATAGGCAGGCAGGCAGGCAGGCAGGCAGGCAGGTAGGTAGGTAGGTAGGTAGGTAGGTAGGTAGGTAGGTAGGTAGGTAGGTAGGTAGGTAGGTAGGTAGGTAGATAGGTAGGTAGGTAGGTAGGTAGATAGGTAGGTAGGTAGGTAGGTAGGTAGGTAGGTAGGTAGGTAGGTAGGTAGGTAGGTAGGTAGGTAGGTAGGTAGGTAGGTAGGTAGGTAGGTAGGTAGGTAGGTAGGTAGGTAGGTAGGTAGGTAGGTAGGTAGGTAGGTAGGTAGGTAGGTAGATAGATAGATAGATAGATAGATAGATAGATAGATAGATAGATATATAGATATATAGATGGATGGATGGATGGATAGATAGATAGATAGATAGATAGATAGATAGATAGATAGATAGATAGATAGATAGATAGATAGATAGATAGATAGATAGTGCTCCAAGTGCAGACACAGAAGCCCAGAAAAATGCAAACGGTCATTAGGAGGAGGAGTTTCGTGCACACATATGCAGTTTGATTGTATGTAAGTACTTATAATTATGTACACTCACATACCTTCACAAGACATGATTGACATGATTTTGATGAATAATTTGACTGTCTGCCCGGAAATGATGCAGATCTACCCATCTATCAGGGGTGAGGGGGTAGGTAGCACTCCATTGGTGCCACTACTCTCTGGAGCCAAAAACCCAAAAGGCAATAAACCCAAGCGCTAGCGCTGGCCCTGGAGAGCTGCAGTGCAGGTCCTAATGGAAAACCGGAACCAATCTTCAACAGCTAGGCTCCAAAGAAAGAGAAATATAATATGAGAGAGCGAGATAGGACAGAAAGAGAGCAAAGCAGAAGAGTGGAAAGGAAAGTAACAGAGAGAAACATAAGCACCCAACAAACATAATCACTACACAAGTCAAACACAAACAAACAAACAAACCAGACAGGGCAAGGGAGACAGTATATGTGGCAAGGGCAGAATACAGAGCTCAGGCATCAACTCAGGGTGCAAGTGTTGTTGTCAGACATGTGAGACGGCTGCAAACTTTTTTTTTTTTTTTTTTTTTTGGCTTTTTCCCCAAAACTTCCACACAAAAAAGATTTAATACCAATTTGCTTTGCCTTGGCTCTGCCGTTCCAATATTTGTTGGTGTGGAAAGAGCAAAATGCTTCAGAAACACAAAACACTAATCCAGCAAAAGTCTTTCGCATGCATGAGTGACCCGTATATATATCATTTTCGAAAGTTTCACAAAACTGTGACTTTTGTCAGGTCACATGGATCAGTTTGACTACGTAGAGCTGAGTTCTGCATCTTACCTGGATCACCAGCGGGATTGTTACACCCACAGGCAGGGTTTTTGCCACGTTCAACTTGCTCGGGCCGCTTTCTTCTCAGAGGACTCAGACGAATCGCTCCCGTCCGGTGCATTGTCAATGGCCTTCTTGCTCAACGAATCGTTCCCATCCCGTGCATCCTCAATTTCCCTCTTGCTGTTCGTGTTTTCTTGCTTGGTCTCCTGCTCGCCATCCTGCGCATCTTCAATTTCTTTCTTGCTTTTTGTCTTCCCTTCCTTGGGCACCTGCTCCCCGTCCTCTGCATGCGCCTTCTTCAGCTTTTTTTTAGCAGGTTCTTTCACAAGCTTTCAATTGACCAATTTCCTCGTACGCGCCATTGTGAGTACGTAGACTGACAGACAAAATTGGATATATTCCTATTATACAATTGCGCGTAGTAAACTGTACGAGCTTGTCTGATTGAAATTTTTTAAGAGCGTCGACCTACTCCAACAAATAGAATAGAATAGATAGATAGATAGATAGATAGATAGATAGATAGATAGATAGATAGATAGATAGATAGATAGATAGATAGATAGGCAGGCAGGCAGGCAGGTAGGTAGGTAGGTAGGTAGGTAGGTAGGTAGGTAGGTAGGTAGGTAGGTAGGTAGGTAGGTAGGTAGGTAGATAGGTAGGTAGGTACGTAGGTAGGTAGGTAGGTAGTAGGTAGGTAGGTAGGTAGGTAGGTAGTAGGTAGGTAGGTAGGTAGGTAGGTAGGTAGGTAGGTAGGTAGGTAGGTAGGTAGGTAGGTAGGTAGGTAGGTAGGTAGGTAGGTAGGTAGGTAGGTAGGTAGATAGATAGATAGATAGATAGATAGATAGATAGATAGATAGATAGATATATAGATGGATGGATGGATGGATAGATAGATAGATAGATAGATAGATAGATAGATAGATAGATAGATAGATAGATAGATAGATAGATAGATAGTGCTCCAAGTGCAGACACAGAAGCCCAGAAAAATGCAAACGGTCATTAGGAGGAGGAGTTTCGTGCACACATATGCAGTTTGATTGTATGTAAGTACTTATAATTATGTACACTCACATACCTTCACAAGACATGATTGACATGATTTTGATGAATAATTTGACTGTCTGCCCGGAAATGATGCAGATCTACCCATCTATCAGGGGTGAGGGGGTAGGTAGCACTCCATTGGTGCCACTACTCTCTGGAGCCAAAAACCCAAAAGGCAATAAACCCAAGCGCTAGCGCTGGCCCTGGAGAGCTGCAGTGCAGGTCCTAATGGAAAACCGGAACCAATCTTCAACAGCTAGGCTCCAAAGAAAGAGAAATATAATATGAGAGAGCGAGATAGGACAGAAAGAGAGCAAAGCAGAAGAGTGGAAAGGAAAGTAACAGAGAGAAACATAAGCACCCAACAAACATAATCACTACACAAGTCAAACACAAACAAACAAACAAACCAGACAGGGCAAGGGAGACAGTATATGTGGCAAGGGCAGAATACAGAGCTCAGGCATCAACTCAGGGTGCAAGTGTTGTTGTCAGACATGTGAGACGGCTGCAAACTTTTTTTTTTTTTTTTTTTTTTGGCTTTTTCCCCAAAACTTCCACACAAAAAAGATTTAATACCAATTTGCTTTGCCTTGGCTCTGCCGTTCCAATATTTGTTGGTGTGGAAAGAGCAAAATGCTTCAGAAACACAAAACACTAATCCAGCAAAAGTCTTTCGCATGCATGAGTGACCCGTATATATATCATTTTCGAAAGTTTCACAAAACTGTGACTTTTGTCAGGTCACATGGATCAGTTTGACTACGTAGAGCTGAGTTCTGCATCTTACGGGCACAAGAAAGCGTACCGTGCATTGATGGCCACCATGGGTTTCCCTCTGCTCTAAAACATATGACTAGCATGTACTTCATATGTATAATAGCTAAGTAGGCTTGCTCAACTACATGTGAACGTACATACATACTTTCAAACATGCATACATGATGCACGTACATTACATTACATTACATTACATTACATTACATTACATTACATTACATTACATTACATCACTTTACATTACTTTACATTACTTTACATTACATTAGTTCAAACATTACATAAGTTCTTACATTACATTATTTTGCATTACATTACGTAACTTTAAGTAACTTTACGTAACTTTACGTAAAGTTACGTTACGTTACGTTACGTTGCGTTACATTACATGCATACATACACACACATACACACATGCACACATACATACATACATACATACATACATACACACATACACAATACACACATACACACATACATACATACACACACACATACATACATACATACATACATGAGTACAGAGAGAGAGAGAGAGAGAGAGAGAGAGAGAGAGAGAGAGAGAGAGGGAGTGTGTGTGTGTGTGTGAGAGAGAGAGAGAGAGAGAAAGAGAGAGAGAGAGAGAGAGAGAGAGAGAGAGAGAGAGAAACAGACAGACAGACAGACAGGCGGACAGACTGACAGACAGACGGACAGAAAGACAGACAGACGTCGACAGGCAGACAGACAGACAGGCAGACGTCGCGATCGGTCCGGCGTCGACAGACATGTACATACATACATACATAAATGCATACATAACATACATACATACATACATACATACATACATACATATATACGTACGTACATACATACATATGTACATACATTCATGCATGCATACATACATACATACATACATACATACATACATACATACGTACGTACGTACACGTACATACATACATACATACATACATACATACAGACATGCACATCTAGGCATGGGTGTGCTTTCGTGAGCTGATTGGATGTGGTACATATAGACAGACATACACATGTAGAAAACTCGATAAGTAAACAGGAGGCGAAGGCAGAAAAAAATTCCCGGCATTAGCGGTGAGCGCCCGGAAACCTACCGGCGTTTCCTACTCCTCTTCCTCCTCCTCCTCCTCCTCCTCTTCCTCCTCCTCTTCCTCCTCCTCTTCATCTTCCTCTTCCTCTTCTTCTTCTTCCTCTTCCTCTTCCTCTTCCTCCTCCTCCTCCTCCTCCTCCTCCTCCCCCTCTCCTCCTCCTCCCCCTCTCTCTCTCTATATCTCTCTCTCTCTATCTCACACACACACATGTATATATATATATTTATATTATATATATATATATATATATTTATATAATATACATATATATATGTACATGTAAAATTATATATATATACATGTACGTATAAATATATATATGTATAAATATATATATACTCATAATATATACTCATAATATATATCTAGGGCTGGGTGTGTTGTCGTGGGCCGGCTGGGTTTGCACAATGGGCTTTCGGCACAAGGCCCCGTCCGCGCGCTTTAGGCCACGCCGAGGTGTGTACGTCATCTATGTGTATGTATGCAGGTTATGCATGTACATTATGTCGTCCGCGCGCTTCAGGCAACACCGAGGCGCATCTCATGCATGTATGCATGTTATGTATTTATGTTGTGTGTATGTTATGCACGTATATGGTATGTATGTATGCAATCCCCTGTCCGCGCGCTTCAGGCCACGCCGATATGCACCTAATGCATGTATGTTATGCATACATACAGATACATACGTATACATACATATGCATATCCCCCGTCCGCGTGCTGCAGGCCACGCGGATTTGCACGTTATTCTGTATGTATGTTAT
>WBZZ01004283.1:37500-40000 GCA_019918135.1 Paulinella micropora | reverse complement strand
GTGGAATGGATGCGTATGTCTTCGGATATGCAGAGCTGATAGACTAAACATACTATATCTATCTATCATCGTTATTATAGTTATTACTATAATGTGGAGGAGGGCAGCTCTTCGATGACTGATTGCTTGGCCATGTCCTGCCTGTTCCATACAGTTGAACTTTTCTCCTCTCTCTCTCTCTCTATATCTATCTATCTATCTCTCTCTATCTATCTATCTCTCACTCTCTCTATATATCTCTCTCTCTCTCTCTCCCTCTCTCTCTATATATATCTATCTATCTATCTATCTATCTATCTATCTATCTATCTATCTATCTATCTATCTCTCTCTATATATATATATATTTATCTATCTATCTATCTATCTATCTATCTATCTACCTATCTACCTCTCTCTCTCTCTCTCTCTGTATGTATTTCCCGCTGGAGTTACAGTTTTCATCAGTTGACCTTTTCCTCCCCTTTCCTCCCCTCTCCTCTCCTCTCCTCTCCTCCCCTCTCCTCCCCTCCCCTCCCTGCCCTGCTCCCCTCCCCTCTCCTCTCCTCTCCTCTCCTCCCCTCCCCTCCCTTCTCCTCTCCTCCCTCTCCTCTCCTGCCATCTCCTCCTTTCTCTCCTCTCCTCTCCTCCTCTTTCCTCTCCTCTCTCCTCTCCTCTCCTCCCTCTCCTCCGCTCCCTTCCCCTCCTCCCCTCTCCTTCCCTCTCCTCCCCTCTCCTCTCCTCCCCTCTCCTCTCCTTCTCTCCCCTCTCCTCTCCTTCCCTCCCCTCTCCTCCCCCTATCCTCTCCTCTCCTTTCCTCTCCTCCCCTCTCCTCCCCTCCCCTCCCCTCCCCTCTCCTCCCCTTTCCTCTCCTCTCCTCCCCTCTCCTCCCCTCCCCTCTCCTCTCCTCTCCTCTCCTCTCCTTTCCTCTCCCTCCCTCCCCTCCCCTTCCCTTTCCTCCCCTCTCCTCCCCTTTCCTCTCCTCCCCTCTCCTCCCCTCTCCTCTCCTTGCCTCCCCTCTCTCCTCTCCTCTCCTCACACCCCTCTCCTCCCCCTCCCCCCCCCCCCCCCCCCCCCCCCCCCCCCACTCTCTCTCTCTCTCTCCCTCTCTCTCTCTCTCTCTCTCTCTCTCTCTACCTGTGCACGTACGTACTGCTGGAGATAATATATGCATACATGTGTGTATGTAATGTATTATACACAGGTTTTTGATTGGCGTGGTCATGGCCGCACTGTATATCTATATATATATATATATATACATATATACATATATATATAATATACAAATATATATATATATGTATGTATATATATATATATATGTGTGTATATATATAATATACATATATACATACATACATATATACATACATATATATATATACATATATATATATATACATATTTACACACATACATATATACACATATATATATAAGCTTATATATATATATATACATATATATATATATAAATATATATATATATATATATATATATATATATGTAGGTTTTTGACTGGCGCGGTCATGGGCGCACTGCCGACCTGTCGCCTACACTGACCTCAGATGGGTATGTATGTATGTATGTATGTATGTATGTATGTATGTATGTATGTATGAGTGTATGTATGCATGTATGTCACTGCCGACCTGTCCCCTACACTTACGTCAGATGGGTATGTATGTATGTATGTATGTATGTATGTATATGCATATATGTATGTATGTATGTATGTGTGTATGTAGTATTTTCGAAGGGCAAGACTATGTAGAGCTTGCTTTCTTTGTATGTATATGTATGTATGTATGTATGTATGTATGTATGTATGTATGTATATGGATATATGTATGTATGTATATGCATATATGTAAAATACATACATACATACATACATGCATACATACATACATACATACATACATACATACATACATACACGAATACATGCATACATACATACATACATAGATACATACATGCATGCATACATACATACACGAATACATGCATACATACATGCATAGATACATACAGACAGACAGGCAGACATACATACAGACAGACAGACAGACAGACAGTCAGACATACATACATACATACATACATGCATACATACATACATACATAGATACATACATACATACATACATGCAGACAGACAGACATACAGACAGACAGACAGACATGCATACATACATACATACATACATACATACAAAGAAAGCAAGGTGCACAAAGTCTTGGCCTTCAAGGATACTACACAAACATGCATACGTACATACATACGTACATGCATGCATGCATGCATACATACATACATACATACATACATACATACATACATACATACATACATACATACATACATACGTACATACATACATACATACATACATGCATACAAAGAAAGCAAGCTCTACATAGTCTTGCCCTTCGAAAATACTACATACACACATACATACATACATACATGTATGCATGTATGTATGTATGTATGTATGTATGTATGTATGT
>WBZZ01004283.1:0-17500 GCA_019918135.1 Paulinella micropora | reverse complement strand
CGGCCCATGATCGTACGGACAAGCAGGACCTCGCAAGCACTGCCCAGTCTGCTCGAACTTGCGACAGAGATTCTTTCTCCTTGGCTCACCACCCCCACCACCAGCCCCACCCCCGCGCTCAACCCGCTCGCCTCGCTCGCCACGCTCACCGCGCTCACCTCGTTCACTCCCACCCGCCCCGCCACCTCCACCGCCACCACCGCTGCCACCGCTGACTAGCCTAGGATTGCTGTTATCCCTGCTGCCCTGCTCGTATCGTCCACCCGATCTGCGAGGTCCTCGAGGATCCATCACACGCCCACCATAGCTGCTGCTATCCCTACTGCTACCGGAGCCGTATCTCGAATCCCGCGGTCCAGTTTCACGTTCTCCACGTTCCCCACGTTCGCCACGAGATGGTTCCCTCCTGGTTCGTTTGTTTGCTCCGTCTTGTCTCACGTCAGTCCCCACTCGGTTTCGGGCACCAGTACTGCCACCTCGGTCATCATCTCCACGCCGCCGCTGCTTGTCTTTGTCTTTTCTGCCTGCCAGATCGCTACCACTTCCCTTCCTGTTCCTGTCGTCAGGAGGTGGTGGAGTTTCTGAACGTGTCCTACCTCTTCCTCGTCTCTTAAACGAACGTTCGTCGTCATCATCTCTTTCTTCTTCCACCTCCCTCTTCTCCTGCGGCCTAGGGGCGGTCGCCTGAGTCTCTAGAAAGGCAAAGAGGTCGTCGATAAATTTGATGTGGTTATCTTTGTCCAAAAAATCCTCTAGTCTCTCTGTGCAGGTGAGACGAAGTTCGTCTAGTGGTTGATCTCTCTCCAGCAAGGCGATGATGTACTTCGCCAGAGCCTCGGGGTCCGCATCGCACCTACAACGATATGGGAGGGCAAGTTGATAGGAAATAACCAAAGCTGGAAACACATGTTGAGTGTGACAAATCGTGATTTGCGAGATTACACTTTGGGCAAGGTCTCCTCCAAATAAATTTGCAGTGAGGGCTTCATTTCAGCGAATCTTTCCGCGAAGCTGAAACTCATTATGACGAGACTAAAGCCGCTGCTGTGATGATGGCGAGACTCAACACTGCAAGTTTGTCTGCTTTACACAGACTGACTGAAAGAGAGAAAGAACTCAGAGAAATGCTGGATGCCACTGGAGACTGCCGGAACAAAGATTTGGGAGAGGGCGGATGGCAGCTTTTGCCCTTGCTGTGCACGAGGACACAGACATTTGAAGGACACGCGAACGCCCATGCCGTCTCTGAGAAAGTAGAAAAAACACTAATAAACTCTTCTTTTGGCATTGTTTTGATTGGGTTTGACTTTTGGTTGCTGGGCTGGTGGAGAAGCTGTTTTTATACTAACTATCAACACCTCATCGTGGGAATCGTTCCCTCTCAACACTTTTTAACTGCAATATTTGCCTTTACAGTATTTCTTCTCTGTCTCAGCTCTGAATAATGCACATTGTAGGTGTACACTGCTTACCCTCTCTATATGTCAGTGTGTTGTTATCGACTTTGCAGTTTCTTTTGCTTTGCAGGGAGAGAATTCGTGGGTTGAAGTTTGTTGCACCACAATCCCCAACTTTTTTGTAATGAGCGCCGATAGCAAGAGCATGACCAAAAGGCAAACGATCACTCCTCACAAGAGGTTTGTTTTCAATTATCATATTCATCCGCTTGCTAGTACTCTTGCTTGTCTTCTATTTTTTGCGTTTGTGTGAAAACGAGGCTCTGTGTGCCTGCCTTGTAGTGAGAACAAACGTGGTGGCATGTTGGACCTCAAGACTGCTGAGGTACATGCCATGTGTTCGTTAGAATGCAGTTGATACTGCTCTGTTTAAATAAAATGCAGTTGCTCCGTTTCACAACACCATTTGTCAACAAAGACAAGTAGTCATCAAAAAGCAGCTCTTTTTCTATCTTATTGCTTGTATCTTGCTCTTGTCCAGGGTTTGAGGAACCGAACGAAGGGCGATATGCGTCAAGCGAGACGTGCAGTTAACAGAGATACTATTTTGACATTGACAGAATCTCTGAATACCAAGCCAAAGTTTACAAAGATGGTAACATCTCACATCGAAGCAAGAAAGTGTGCAGACGAATCGCGAACATGGTTTTGTTCACTTCATATAGGTTGAATACTCAGTAGAGTGTTTGCGCAACCTCGCTGTCGACGAAGCCTCCATAGAAGAGATGTGTGATGAAGGTGTGGTGGAATCGCTACTCAAAGTTTTGAAGTGCAATCCGTATGACGAGAAAATCCAACGTATGATCAACGATGCACTGCTGGTGTTTCCCCATCAACAAATTTTTCATTCGAATCTACATTGGAAGCACATCTTCTCTCTCTCTCTCCCCTCTCTCTGACTCTCTCTCTCTCTCTCTCTCGCTCGCTCTCTCATTCTCTCTCTCTCTCTTTCTCTCTCTCTCTCTCTCTCGCTCCCTCTCTCATTCTCTCTCTCTCTCTCTCTCTCTCTCTCTCTCTCTCTCTCTCTCTCTATCTATCTATCTATCTATCTCTCCTCTCTCTCTCTCGCTTGCTCGCTTGCTCGCTCTCTCTCCCTCTCTCTCTCTCTCTCTCTCTCTCTCTCTCGCTCGCTCGCTCGCTCTTTCTCACTCTCGCTCTGTCCCTCCGTGTGTCTTGTGTCCCCCCCCAATACACACGCACCTTTCTCTCTCTCTCTCTCTCCCTCCCTCCCTCCTTGCCCCCCTCACTCCCTCCCTCTCTCTCTTCCTCCTTTCCCTTTTCTTCGTCCCTCCTCCTTTTTCTTCTTCTCCTCCTTCTTCTTCTTCTTCTTCTTCCTCTTCCTCCTCTTTCTTCTTTCTTCTGCTTTCTTCCTCCTTCCTTCTTTCTTATTTCTTCTGTCGTCTTTCTTCTCTATTCTTTATTCTTCTTCCTTCTTCCTTCTTCTTATTCTTATTCTTATTCTTCCTGTTCCTCTTCCTCCTCTTTCTTCTTCCTCTTCCTCCTCCTCTTCCTCTTTTTTTTTTTTTTTTTTTTTTTTTTTTTTTTTTTTTTTTTTTTTCCCTCCTAGGAAGGAAAGTTAATGAGAAAGGAGAGAGAGACTTGAATGATCGCTGAGAGATATCTCAGTGTTCAGGGGCTTGAGGGAGCGCTTCATGTTGTATGACAGGTGCTATGGTGAAAAAACACTGTCGGCCTGTGATGCAAGCGAAAAATACAAAATATCCGCCTGTGATGCAAGCGAAAAACACAAGATGTGCGCCTCGGTCATGGATATCTGGTTTTTTTTTGTCACAGGTTTTTATGAAATCGGAGAAGTTGGCGGCCATGATTGGCAAGAAGCTGGGAGCTGGTCCTTTAGTTCACTCCATGAAGCGCCACGTAGGTATGTACGTGTATGTATGTATGTATGTATGTATAATGTATGTATGTGCGTACGTATGTAATTCATGTATGCATCAATGTACAGAACCCGCTACCATGGCGTCAACTGCAGAGGTATGTATGCATGTATATATGTAGGTAGGTAGGTGTATGTATGTATGTCTTGTCTGTCTGTCTGTCTGTCTGTATGTCTGAGTTCATTTTTGTCTGTGTCTGTCTATCTGTCTGTCTGTCTGTCTGTCTTTCTGTCTGTCTCTGTCTGTCTGTATGTATTTATGTATCGATGTATGTGTGTATGTATTTATGTATGTATGTGTGTATGTATTTATGTATGTATGTCTGTCTGTCTGTCTGTATGTGTGTATGTCTGTAGACCTCAGCCAAGTTGCTGCGGCTGGGCGGCAAGGAAAGCATAGAAATGTTCATTCACTCCGGTATCTATATCTATCTATCTATCTATCTATCTATCTACCTATCTATCTGTCTATCTATCTATCTATCTATCTATCTGTCTATCTATCTATCTATCTATCTATCTAATCTAATCTAATCTAATCTAGTCTAGTCTAATCTAAATCTAAATCTAAATCCTAACTCCTAATTCCTAAATCCTAAGTCCTAAGTCCTAAATCCTAATCTTAATCTTATCTATCTATCTATCTATTCTTATCTATCTATCTATCTATCTATCTATCTACCTACCTACCTACCTACCTATCTACCTACCTATCTATCTATCTATCTATCTATCTACCTACCTACCTACCGACCTACCTATCTATCCATCCGTCCATCCATCCATCCATCCGTCCGTCCGTCTGTCCGTCTGTCTTGTCTGTCTGCCTGTCTATCTCTACCTGTCTACCTGTCTACCTATCTACCTACCTACCAATCAATCAATCAAATCAAATCGGTCAAATCAATCAAACTATCTAACTAGGTGCAGCGGGGGCGATCGGGAACGTGATTAAGAACGGGGAGAAGAATCCCAAAGTTTTAGGTATGTATGTATATATGTAATGTAATGTAATGTAATGTAAACGTAATGTAATGTATGTATGTAATGTAATGTAAATGATAATTTAAATGATAATGTAAATGTAAATGTAAACGTAAACGTACGTACGTAATGTATGTAATGTATGTGTATGTATATGTATGTATGTGTATGTATGTATGTATGTATGTATATATGTATGTGTATGCATGTATGTATGTAGTATGAATTGTATGTATGTATTAGCTCCTGCGTTCGAAGTGGTGGAGCATCTCACTTCTCAAGCGGACCAGAAGATGGCCAAGGAGATGATGGAGAACGGCACCATTGACGGGCTGCTGCAGGCGCTGCACGACCACCCAGAAGACGCCAGGTTGGTCAAGCATGCCATGGCAGCCATCGCCAACCTCGCCAAAGTCTCTCCAGAAGCGCGGGCTTACATGAAGTCCAAGGGTGCGGTGGATATCCTAGCCACCGCCTTGGAGTACCACCCGGACGACGAAGAGATCCTAGAGCTCGGTCGTAGGGCCTTTGTGCAATTGGTCGACTCTTCCGACTTAGAAGCAGCCATGAAAGTGGACATGAACGACCCGAGCCAGGCCGCCAAGGCCTTAGGCAAGCTTGCTTCGCTGCTCCTCGTGCCCGAGAACGTGGACTACCTCATCAAGAACAACGGCTTACCATGGCTCATGGCGGCACTCAAAGGCGCGATCGGCAAAGATGACCCGGTTTCCAAGAACATCCTCAAGGCAGGCACGCGCGCGCTGGGTCGCATGGCCAACAACGAGAAAAACATTTACGATATCATGTCACAAGGCGGCGTGAAAGCGCTGGTGGCCATCCTTGAGAACCATGGCGACGACGAAGAGATCGCTTCGTCCGCTCTGCGCGCGCTCGGGAATATGGTTATAACACATATGACATATACATGCATACAAATGGACACAAATAGACATAGACGTGGACGTAGACATATGAGCAAAAATAGATACAAATAGACATAGACGTACACATAGAAAGATATAGGCGTAGGCATAGACATAGACATAGACATAGACATAGAAATAGACATAGTCATAGACATATGATATACCATAGGTGACACGGAAGGAAAACGCCAAGTACATGGTGAGCAAGGGTGTGGTGGAGTCTGCGCAAAAGGTGATGAGGAAGCACCCCGACTCTTCGGCAGTGGGACTGACGGGCCAGGAGGTCAGCCCGCCTGATCTATCTATCTATCTATCTATCTATCTATCTATCTATCTATCTATCTATCTATCTATCTATCTATCTATCTATCTATCTATCTGTCTGTCTGTCTGTCTGGCTGGCTGGCTAGCTAGCTAGCTAGCTACCTATCTAGCCAGAGATAGATTATCTATCTATCTATCTATCCATCCATCCATCTATCTATCTATTTATTTTATTTTTTTCTATCTATATCCATCCATCCATCCACCCATCCATCTATCTATCTATCTATCTGTCTATCTAGCTGATGAACAAGCTGGCCTTGTACCCGGAAATGGTTCCCGACTTGGTGGAGAAAGGTGTGATCGAAGAGGTAAGAGAACATACATACATACATAACATACATACATGCATACATACATATACATGCGATCGAGGAGGTAAGAGCACACTACATAGTACGTAGATTACATACATAAATACATACATACATACATACATGAAATACATACATACATTACATACAGACACACATACACACACACATACATATACATACATACAACATACATGCATAGACTGTCAAGAATCTGAGGAACAACATGGAGAACGAGCCGATCGTCAAAGCGTCCATGCACACGCTAGGACGTCTGGCCTGCACCCCTGAGAACGTGGACAGGTACATCTAGATCTCTATCTCTATCTGTTATCGAAATCTCTACCTCTATGTTATCTGTATATTCTCTACCTCTATGTCTATCTCTACATCTAGATCTCTACATCTAGATCTCTACATCTAGATCTCTATATCTGTATCCTGTATAGAATGGTGAAGGCCGGTGGTGTGGAAGCTATCTCTGAGGTGCTCAACGTACACAAGGAAAACGAGGACTTGGTCCACATCTACATCTATAGCTATACCTAGATCTATATCTGTATCTGTATCTATACCTATATCTATATCTGCATCTACATCTATATATATGTATATATATATATAATATACATACATACACACACACACACACACACACACACATATATATATATATATATATATATATATATATGTATGTGTGTGTGTGTGTGTGTGTGTTCAGGTGAAGACAGACATGATGTTGATGGAGGCCATCGCGGCGGACCCCCACACAGGCGTGCCAGCCCTGCGCCAGGTGCGTGCGTGCGTGCGTGCCTATGTATGTGTATGTATGTGTGTGTGTGTCTGCTTGTCTCTCTCTCTCTCTCTCTCTCTCTCACATACACCTATTCCACCACCAACAGTTGGAATGGTCACATCTCTCTCTCTCTCTCTCTCTCTCTCTCTCTCTCTCTCTCTCTCTCTCTTTCCAGGCTGGCGCAGTGGAGGCTCTTCTGGAAGGTCTGGACGCCAACCCCGAGAACGCCGAGATCCAGGTACATACATACATACATACGTATACATATACATACATATGCATACATCTACATATACATGCATACATGCATGCATACATACATACATACATACATACATACAGGAGCTGGGCACTCGCGTGCTGGCTAAGGTCGCGGGGCCGCAAGAGCTCCAGAAAATCGTGAACCAGGTCACTTTACTTTACTTTACTTTACTTTACTTTACTTACCTTAACTTACCTTAACTTAACCTTAACCTTCACTTCAACTCTAACTCTAAATTAAACTTTAAAAAACTTTATAAACTTGAAAAAACTTAAAACTTAAAAAACTTTAACTTTAACTTAACTTAACTTATTGACTTTAACTTGCCTTACTTGCTTACTCACTTACTTCCTCACTTGCTTGTTGGCCCAGGTGAAGAATGACGCGGGCGAGGTCTCGCGAGCTCCCAAGAAGGCAGAGAACGTGCACGCACTGGCCAAGGACGCCAGGATACTGAACGCGCTCTCCGCGCCCGAACAGAACGTAGGTAGAACAACAAATCTATCTACCTATCTATCTATCTATCTATCTATCTATCCATCTATATATTTGTCTATCTATCTATCTATCTATCTATCTCTACCTACCTACCTACCTACCTACCTACCTACTTGCCTATTTTATCTACCTACCTACCTACCTACGTACCTACCTATCTATCTATCGATCCATCGATCTCTCCACCTACCTACCCACTTAGCTCCGCTGGTGCAGTACGGCGGAGTTGACGCCTTCGTAGACGCCATCAAGGTAGTGCTCATACTTATACTTATACTTATACTTATACTTATACTTTATACTTATACTTATACTTATACTTATATTTATACTTATACTTACTAATACTTATACTCATACTCATACGTATACTTATACTTTTATACTTATACTTATACTTATACTTATACGTATGCCTATACTTATACTTATGCCTATACTTATACTTACACTTATACTTATACTTATATTTATACTTATACTTATACTTTTATACTTATGTTTATGCTTATGCTTATGCTATGCCTATGCGCATGCCTATGCTTATGCTTATGCTTATGCTTATTCGTATACTTATACTCATCCTTAAACTTACCCTTAGGCTGGGGACAAGTTGCCCATGGACGACGCGCGGCGGGGGATACAGACTGACGCCTCAGCGGGCTTGGCCAGGCTGGCTAGAGTGAACCCAGAAGCCGCCAACATCGTGACGGAGCGTGGCGGCGTGCAGCAGCTGCTAGGCAGCACACTCAAGGACTCCGGCAATGAGACTCTGGCTGAGAACTCGACCGATGTGGCCAAGGCGGCAGTGTTGACCAACCCAGACAACGTGGGGCGGATCGTGAACCAGGGCGGTGTGGAGGACTTGGTGGGTGTGGCTAAGATGCATCCACTGAACGAGACGGTGCAAAGGAATGTGGCGCAGGCGTTGCAGCGGATGGCTGCTGTGGACCCGCGCACGATTTCCAAAATGGCGGCGGCGGGAGCTCCAGACGTGCTGCTCGAGTCCTTGTACGGGAACATGAATGACCCGAACAAGCTGACCGAAGTATCAATCTATTCTATCTACCCACCTACCCATCTACTACCTACCTACCTACCTAGGCGATGAACGCGATCGAAGCTCTGACAGCAGATCCGGCCATGGCACAGGGGTGTGTACATACGTTCGTATGTATGTATGTATCTATGCATTTATTTATGTAGCTTTATTGACGCTGGGGGCGTTGGTGCGATTCTCCAGGCTATGAGAAGACACCCCGACAAACCGGAGGTAATCTGTTATCTATCTACCTACCTACCTACCCACCTACCCTACCTGCCTACCTACCTACCTACATATCTCCGTATCTCTCTACCTATATCAATCTATATATCTACCTACCTACCTACCTAGGTGCTCAAAGGAGGGATGACGGCGTTGGACAATATGCAAAAGGTGGATAAGAAGGTTCGCAAGGAGATCGGGGACAAAGAGGGTGTTCCCATCCTCATCAAGGCCATGCGCGACCACTACAAAGATGGCGAGCTCATTGGCAAGGACGTGAAGCTGTGCAAGAACATGGCCAAGGAGGAGAGCAACAAGGAGAAGTTCCTAAAGCCGAAGCTGACAGCGGTCTCATCTATCTATCTATCTATCTAGCTAGCTAGCTATCTATCTATCCATCTATCTGTCTATCTCTGTCTTTCTGTCTGTCTATCTATCTATCTATCTACCTACCTACCTACCTACCTACCTACCTATCTATCTATATATCTATCTATATTTCTATCTTCCTACCTGCCTAACCTACCTACCTACTTACCTACCTACCTGCTCTTTATCTATCTATCTATCTATCTATCTGTCTGTCTATCTATATATCTATCTATTTATTTATCTATCTATCTATCCATCTATTTACCTACCTACCTACCTACCTATCTGTCTGTCTTTCTGTCTGTCTATCTATCTATCTATCTGTCTGTCTATCTATCTATCCATCCACCTATCTATCTATCTATCTATCTAGGTGGAGCTCATCAAGTGGGTGCAGAAGAAGTACAAGAAGTCTCCCGTAGTCGTGCAGGACGCCGAGAAGCTGCTGGAGCTGCTGGTGGGGCCCAAGATCGTCAAGGCGGCGGCCGTGGGCGGTAAGCTGACGGACGCGCAGGTCGAAGCGATCTTAAGATCGATGGCCGACCCCGCGGTGAACAAGGCGGAGCTGCAGCGCATGCTCAAGGAGCTGGAGGCAGCCATGCACGACCCAGCCAACGCGGCGTTGTTTGCAGAGAAGGGCGGCTTGGAAGCTCTGCAGGCCTTGATGAAGCGCTCGGAGAACGATGAGCAGATCTTTAAGCCCGCGGCCAAGGCCTTGCTGACGCTGTTGCAGAACGGTGGGCTGAACTTGGATGAGCTTTTGGACAACCCACATGTGATCGAGACTTTGGCGAGTATCATGAGCGCCAACCAGCGCTTTGCCACGCCGATAGATATCGCGGACCTGACCAGGGCTGCCAACATGCTGGCCAAACACAAACTCAAGCCCGCGCAGGTGAAGACGCTGTCGAGCAAGGAAGCGCTTGGTTCTTTGTTGAGTCTGATTGCCACTTCGGACGATCCCGACCTGCTGGCCAAAGCCGGGAAGCTGTTGGGAAAGCTATCCAACGACGACGGCACTCTCAAGCTCCTGGCGCAAATGGCGTCGATCCGGGAGCTTATCAACGCGATGCGAAGGAACATCAACAACACTGAGTTCCTCATGTACGGCGCGTATCTGCTTGGCAACTTCGCGTCGGTGGACGCCTTGAAAGAGGAGATCGGGCTGGAGGGCGGTATTGTGCTGCTGCTGCAGATCATCCAGAAATACCCCGACAACAAGGACCTGGTGGAGAACTGTTGCTATGCCTTGGCCAACCTCTCCTACAACCACTCCAACAACAACGCTTTCATCACCGCCGGCAAGGGTATCCCCACGCTCATCGGCGTGATGGGGCAGCACCCCACTGCCGAGTCCTTACTGGAGTCCGCCGTCATCATCCTCACCAACGTCTGCCAGGATTCAGACCGGAACCCTGAAGAGATCTGCAAGATCGATGGCGCTCAGGCTATCGTGGAGACAGTGATGAACAACTTCGAAGCTCTGGATCTTGTGGTTGCTACCTTCCGCTGCTTAGGCACCATGGCCATGGTGCGCAAGGTGATTCCCAAGATTGTGGAGGCGGGAGCTATTCAGGCACTGGTGGCGGGCATGAACGTGCATTCGGGCGAGCCGGACATCCTCATGACGGCCGTCAAGGTGCTTGCGGCGCTAAGTTTCGACACGCAGCCTCAGACGCAGACTATGAAGTTGATGGCGGAGGAGGGTGCGGTGCAGGCGGTGGTGGAGGTGACCGCGGCCTATCCAGACAATGCCGCCTTGGAGAGCGCGGCCATGCGTGCGCTCTTCAACCTGGCGTCCGAGCTAGAGAATGCCAGCATGATCATCAAGCAGGGCGGTGTGCAATCCACGCTGGAAGCTTGCAAAGTGTCTAACTGGGAGCCGAAGCTGACGGAGCAAACTATGCGCTTGCTGCTACGACTGACGGGTACGAGGCGGGAGGCAGATGTGAAGCTGATGGTGGACGGCGGCGCGGGAGAGGTCTAATCTATCTATCTATCTATCTACCTACCCATCTATCTATCTATCTATTCATCTATCTATCTATCTATCTTCTACCTATACCTACCTACCCTCTTACCTACCTATCCATCCATCGCTAGGGCTTTGTGCAAGCAGCCAAGGCGTGTCCGAACGTGAAGCCGGTGATCGGGGCGGGTCTCAACATGGTGACGGGCCTGTGCGTCAGCTCCAGCCTGGCCAAGGAGGTCGCCGACCAAGGTGGGGCCCCACTGCTCTTCTTTCTTTCTTTCTTTATTTCTTTCTTTTCTTCCTTCCTTCCTTCCTCCCTTCCTTCCTTCCCTCCTTCCTTCCTTCATTCATTCATTCATTCATTCATTCATTCTCTCTTGCTTTCTTTCTTTCTTTATGCGTGTGTGTATGTATGCAGGAGTGCCTCAGATTGCCTTGGCTCTGCTAAAGAAGTGCATGGACGATCCCACACTCGTGCCTGCGGTACAGTCTATTTCCTCGCTCTGTGCCTACACGAGCCTTGCCTTTCCCCTGACGTGTCTGGGTTTGACATGATGATTCTACACTTTCTGCCTTCCTTATGAGACACTTCGGTGTCTGTGAACGCAAATAGTGATATTTCAACGTCTGATCTTTGCTGTAACATGCGTGTCATGTCGTGGTCGTTGGGCCTCTGCCCCTGTGGCGGCTTGGAACGTCTGGCTGTGTTGCTGCGCTTGGTGTTTGTTTCAGGTGTTGAAGGCGCTAGGTGGGCTGTCTCGAGACAAGGAGACAGCGCTCAAGATCAGCAACATGGCTCTCTCACAAACCATCGAGGTGTTTAGACGGCACAACCAGAACAAGCCGGTGGTGTCCACCGCGCTCATGTTCCTGGCCAACCTGTGTTTCCACAAGGAGTGCGCTGAGAAGATCCGCGAGTGTGAAGTACTGGACGCGGTGTTGATCGTGCTCAACAGCAACAAAAATGAAGCGCCCATTTTGGTTCGGGGTTGCAAAGCCCTCCATAACATGGCCGTCGCTTCGGCCACCAACCAGGACTTCATGAAAAAAGCCGCCGTGTTGCAAGCCATGAAAAATATTCAGGCCGATAACGGCGATAAGGAGGACATTAAGGGGGAAGCACAGAGAGTGATTGACGCGCTGGAGCGCATGGACATTCCCGACCTGACTTTCACAGACATGAGGCCACGGGTCGACAAGAAGAAGTCGGCCGCCGAGATTTTTGGCCGGGAAGAGAAAAGAGTAGTGAAGAAGCTGCCAACGGACATTCGCAACTTCTTGCAGCAGGGTTCGCTGCTGATGAAGCACTCGAAAACCGCGAAACCCAGACCCAGGCACGTGTATGTAGACAATGAGTTAAAGCACCTCGTGTGGAAAGACCCGAAAGAGAAGCTGCTACACCCCGAAAACAAAATGAAGGTGAGTCTTTGAACTCTTATCTCTCTCTCTCTCTCTCTCTCTCGGAAGGTTTTTTTTTTTTTTTTTAAGTGTCTGCATCTTTTCTGCATTTCTCTCAATCCTGTCGTGGATGCTTCTGTGTACAGATTTACAAGATTAAGCAGATTGAAGAAGGCCGATGCACGCCTCAGGTCACAGAAAGGAGAGAGAGAGGGGGGGGGGTTCTATCTGTTCGCCTGTAATTTTGGTGGATAGATAGTCTATGCAGATGGATGGATAGGTGGGAAGGTTGCTTTGGATTTACTTTGGATGGGAGAGGAGATGACAGGAGAGGAGAAAAACACGCCAAGGCAATTGTTTGTGGTGGTCTGTTCTGTGTTGTAGCTGCAACGTAAGAGTTTCGGCAAGTTCCTAGCTAAGGAAGAATGCTGCTTCTCGATCACGGGGCAAGAACGCACAGTAGATTTGGAGGCTGCTGACGAGGTCAACTTGCTCTCTCTCTCTCTCTTTTTTTTTTTTTTTTTTTTTTTTTTTTTTTTTTTTTTTTTTTTTTTTTTTTTTTTTTTTTTCTTCTCTCTCTTCTCTCTCTCTCTCTCTCTTCTTCTTCTCTTCTCTCTCTTCTCTCTCTCTCTCTCTCTTTTCTCTCTCTCTCTCTCTCTTTTCTCTCTCTCTCTCTCTCTCTCTCCTCTCTCCTCTCTCTCTCTCTCTCTCTCTCTCTTTCTTTCTCTCTCTCTCTCTCTCTCTCCTCTCTCATACAAGAAATATTTCTTGAAAATTGTATTGATGTGCGGATGGCAAGTATGAACATGCATGGGTTGATTGCCTGTTGACGTCTGCAGGCGTCAAAGAAGCAGTGGGTGAACGCTTTAGAGATTTTGGTGGAATGGCATCGGGCATCCAAAAAATCCAAAGCGCTTGTTTAGATTTCATAACGCCTTTCAACTTCTTTGTGCGGCAAAGTCATTCCATTTGTAAATTGTATTCGGTTTTATGTCTTTACATACATCAGTTACATAATTTGAAGGTCGGATTATGAGACGATGTTCAATGTCAATAATAGTAATTACGAAAGTCATTTCGTTGAACATCAACATGATTTCCCTACATTACCAGTGTAATGTAGACATGAATAAATTATACTAGTAACATATATTCGGCCCGCAGGGCACACTCTGATGAATGATGTTTGTCTCTCATCATTCCGTCTCCTACCGGTATGACAAAATTTGTTGACTTTTTTTTCTTTTTCTTTTTTTTTCTTTTTTTGTTGTTGCACGATGCTTAAAAATAGACAATTGAGCAACAATTTTTTCTGGTCGTTGACCAACTTTCTGGGTAAAATTCTTAGGAAGTTAACTAGGTGATGGGATTAAATTATAACCAGTATTTACGTTAGTTTGTTAGAGAGAGAGAGGTGTGAATTACTGGTCTGGGGTGGCATTGGTGGCACCAATGCTAATTTACCCTTCCAGTGTGTGGTTCAAGAGACTACCTTAATGCAGGAGGAAAGGTCAAGTTGAAGGACTTTTGATGACATCGAAAGCAGGAAATGTGATCAGTATTATTATAATATTTACTGCGTACATTCACTTTGGCAAGTGTCTGTGTCAAACTCAGCCATCGAATTTGAGTTAAGGGTCAGATTTCAGATTAGCGGCCAGATTTTAGATTAGTAGTCAGAATTCAAATTAGTTCACTTTAACTGTCATATTTCGCAAAAAATTATGTAGATTTTGAGGACGGATGTAGCCGTTAGATCAAACTAATTCTGTATATAATAATGGCATTACCCGATGTTCCGGTCTGTTCGGTTATCCTTGGCTTGGAGAGTATGAAGTCGCTTCTACGTTAGGTATTCCTCATTGTTACGATAGTAGGATATTTAATAAACAGATAACTATTACTAACGATATGAAGACTGAGGAATAACTAAAGTAGGGACTCCGTAATCTCCAGACCAAGGATTAACCGACAGACCGGAACGATCAGTATTGCCATTATATACGTGACCGGGTGGGCCGGCATAATCCCTTCTCCCGTGGCCCCCGAGCGCGCTCGCCAGTATGCGCGCGAGGAGTCGAACTTACGCCCCCGCCGACCAACCTCTGGATAAAATGCAAATACGACCCTGAGTGACGGTCAACTGGCATCGTACCCGTATTAACAAATTAAACAAAATTGTAGGTTGTGCCAAACGCCAACACTTACATTATCACTTGTAAAATTTTGTTTAATTTCCCGTTACGCCCTTCGCCTGTTGAATTGGTTTCCGCCACCGCACGCCTGAAAATACATCTCTGTTGAGACCACAACTTGCCTTTCATCCTCCATTCTGTAATGCCCCCAACGATAGCTCGTAAAAAGTCGGTAATACAACCAAACACAGTCCTCAAAAGATGAGAATGATGTCTCGTTATATTAGCTCAGTGAAGCCAAAAAGGAAAACAGCAACAGACCAGGAATAAAATGGCATCAGGTCCAATCCGGACAAATAATACTGAAAAACAAGCTGGTGCACCTGTCACCAGGAAAAGATACTTTTTACCTGCTATCCGGGGGGTGATGCCTACAGTACCCCCTCCCGATTTTATGAAGGAAATAGCATTTTCGTCATACACCTTCTGATTTCTTTCTGCAAATAGTATGCGCTATGGAGTCATGCCACACATCGCATCGACCCACGGATAGACGCTAAAAGACGATAAATATATCCTCATACTGCACGTCAAAGCGGATTCTCCAGCCATTCTTGTAGATTTTTGAACTCCTTCCCCTCAATCTCTTTTTTTTTTTTTCTGCAGTATGTCAAGAACAAACGTACTATTAATAAAAAATACAAGCAACGTGGTGCTGTAGTACGATTCCCCCTTCGATCTCCTTATTATTATTATTATTATTATTATTATTATTATTATTATTATTATTATTATTATTATTATTATTATTGGACACCGTGATAGCCCAGTGGTCAAGTTCTACCATCTGGGCCCTGTTGCCAGTTCGATTCCCGTCGGTGCCACCAGTATTTTCATTGAACATACCGCTCCGTCTGGACCAGTATTTTCATTGAACATACCGGTCCGTCTGGAAGTGTTGGAACTGCCCTTGCGGGGGTGTCATTAGAGCTTATCGTCAATTCTTCGTACTCCCCTCACGGGTGAGACGATGGAGGCGCATGTGCAGAAATGCATCAGCCATTGACAGAGAAGCACTATTATTATTATTATTATTATTATTATTATTATTATTATTATTATTATTATTATTATTATTATTATTATTATTATTATTATTATTATTCACAGGAAGATCGTAAGTATATTGTCTTTTTTAATGACATACCCTTGTATAAGGCGGATATCCTATGATATAGTATTAAGGGGCCAGTCCTAATAGCTATATCCGAAGTCGAGGTGTATGTACCCGACCCTGCGATATACCGACACAAGTGGAGATTGACCGTGCTCAGGTACGACAGTATATAATCTATCGTAAAAAATAATTTAATGAAAGTTTCAGAGAACATTTCATTTTCGAGAACATCATCCCAGGACTTGGAAAGGGTCATACCCGGGAACACCATGGCTCAATACACTAGCGATCCCCGTATACGGTGTAGTATCATCGTCGACCTTTCGCACTCATATGTTGCGATCGAATGCCAAGTTATATCACTGAGTCTTTTTAATATTCATATTGATAACTGATGATGCATGATCAAATCATGATACGCCGTGGGCAATCAACCAGTTTGTTTGAGACGCATAAAGAAAAAGAATTTCTTTGTCACTGCCTTCGTCGTCTGGCGCGGATTTCTTTGCCTGGTGGAGGACCACCAACAAAAGTCAGATCGAACTTTGACTGTTTGAGAATGTCCCAGATCTTATTAGGGATTCCGCCCAACGATAATTCAAAAGGGACATCAAGCACTCCTCTTGGCAGTGTCTGAATGGTCCACGCAGTGTAATCCTTGTCTCTGGGAGTAATTGTATCATCCCATGTCTCAAGACTTTTTGCGTCTTTATATACTGGCAGATAATGTCTTGCCTTTGGAACCTCAACCGGGTCCATACTTCTCCAAAACTGGAGTATCGGTTGTACTATTTTTGCGGCTGATGATATTTTGAGTGTCCGTGTGACACGCATCTGTCGTGGGACCGCCACGACCCGCATCAAGTATAAGTCTGAGAGAGTGTCATCAGCGACATGTTGTTCCGTTGGTCTCATCAGATAGAAAGCATCTTTCACCCATGCGATGGTTGCTATCGCATCGCCTTCCTTCCATCGCTCATGGACAATCTCAACGTTGCCCGCGTTTGGGTCAGTGTCCGTCCCCTCCTCCTCCTGGTGGACGTCCTTTGATCCCATCGACCTCATCGCCTTCCTCGGTTGGTCGTTGATAAGATCATTCCGCGCTCTCCTTAGCTGCGCCTCTGTGATCTTCTCCTTCTTTCCGTCATGCTCTCGCGGAGACTTGGACTGAGTCCCCACCGCGCTTATGCGGTCAGTCTTCTCCTTACTGTCCACCTCACTCTCCTCCTTCTCAGCTATCGGTGCCCGATAAGCATCGTCTTGGTCTATGGCAGCCTCCTTGTGGATGGGCGGCACCTCTTTGAAATCGTCCTTCATCCGTTTTAACGCCTCCTCAACGGATTCATCTTCCAGTAAGAAGGGATCATACTTAATCAGCCTTCTTACATTCACAATTTGCACCTTCCCTCTACCCCTGATCTTGTAGTTCAGAGGTCCCGTCTGTTCCATAATTTGATAAGGTCCTTTCCAGTGAGTGAACAGCTTAGAGCTGACTCCTTTCGGGACCTGAGGATGATACAACGGTACAATATCCCCGACCTGGAATTTGATCTGATCCAAGTGCGCTTGTCGCACCCCTTCAGCGTCAGTCTTTCGGCGCTCCGCCTCTCTATGCGCCCTGACTATTTGTTCCGCCTCCATCTTCACTCTAAGTCTCATCCCAAACAACTCATCCGCATCCGCCCAAGTGTCTTTTGGGTGAAGGAGCGAAGTCGGGA
>WBZZ01004282.1:92500-95351 GCA_019918135.1 Paulinella micropora | reverse complement strand
TGGATCGCTAGTGTATTGAGCGATGGTGTTCCCGGGTATGACCCTTTCCAAGTCCTGGGATGATGTTCTCGAAAATGAAATGTTCTCTGAAACTTTCATTAAATTATTTTTTACGATAGATCATATACTGTCGTACCTGAGCACGGTCAATCTCTACTTGTGTCGGTATATCGCAGGGTCGGGTACATACACCTCGACTTCGGATATAGCTATTAGGACTGGCCCCTAATACTATATCATAGGATATCCGCCTTATACAAGGGTATGTCATTAAAAAAGATAATGTTCTTACGATCTCCCTGTGAATAATAATAATAATAATGATAATAATAATGCCAGTGATAATGACAAGAAGAAGAAGGAGATCAAAGGGGGAATCGTACTACAGCACCACGTTGCTTGTATTTTTTTATTAACAGTACGTTTGTTCTTGACATACTGCCGAGAAAAAAAAAAAAAAAAAAAAAAAAAGAGATTGAGGGGAAGGAGTTCAAAAATCTACAAGAATGGCTGGAGAATCCGCTTTGACGTGCAGTATGAGGATATATTTATCGTCTTTTAGCGTCTATCCGTGGGTCGATGCGCTGTGTGGCATGACTCCATAGCGCATACTATTTGCAGAAAGAAATCAGAAGGTGTATGACGAAAATGCTATTTCAAACTCCGTCATAAAATCTGGAGGGGGTCCTGTAGGCATCACCCCCCGGATAGCCGGTAAAAAGTACCTTTTCCTGGTGACAGGTGCACCAGCTTGTTTTTCAGTATTATTTGTCCGGATTGGACCTGATGCCATTTTATTCCTGGTCTGTTGCAGTTTTCCTTTTTCAAGTGGCTTCACTGAGCTAATACAACGAGACATCATTCTCATTCTTGAGGACTGTGTTTGGTTGTATTACCGACTTTTTACGAGCTATCGTTGGGGGCATTACAACTTTCACCGATAACTGTCCTAACGATATGTTATTTAGTCATACCGGCCCACCCTAAATTGACATTGACAATGACTTATTTTACCTATATCACTCTAAGTGTAACGGTGAATTCAAAGCTTTGGCGGTTTGGGGTGTGGCGCTTGGTGACGTGTTGAGATCGTCCACCTCTAATAAAGTAAAGTACGACCCTCTCGTTATCCAGTGAAGATTAGGTTATTCTCAGAGTGCTTGGATTGAGTTGATATTACATATATAGACACCGGCTTGCAATATATAATATCTTTCTGATCTTAATTAACAGACAAAAATGTTAGATTTGCAGCGTAGTACAGCTTGTTTCGATTGGTATTTATGTTTTTATTCACATAAAAAATTCAAGCCACATTTGGGGATTGAAGCCGCAGACGTAGCTTGAAACCGGTTAACGGTTAATAACATAACAAAGTGATTGCTTTAAAAAAATGTTGATAAGTTAACTTGTTACACCTTTGGAAATTGCTTGAACTTGCAAATGTATGATATTACACCTAAACAAAACTTTGTACAATATCCCTAGTCTTTTTTGTTTGCTGAGAGTCTCTTGTGTGTTTGTTGTACAACAAAGAGAGAAGAAGAAGTAGAAGTAGAAGAAGGAAGAAGAAGAAGAAGAGCAGTGCCAGTAGTAGTGGTGGTAGTAGTAGTAGGAGGAGAAAAAGAAAAAAGAAAGAAGGAATGGAACAGTATCTCGGTTAGTTCTGCGCTCGTCCGGCAAGCTCGCTGCGAAGCCTGCAGCTGGGTTCAAAGCGTGTTGGAGCGTCTGCACGTGGCCTGCACGCAATTGCAACAGAAGCAAGGCGGCTTCTTCTTCTTCCTCCTCCTCTTCTTCTTCTTCTTCTTCTTCTTCTCCTCCTCCTCTTCATCATCATCATCATCTTCTTCTTCTTCTTCTTCTTCTTCTTCTTCTTCTTCTTCTTCTTCTTCTTCTGTTTCCTCCTTCTTCTTCTCCTCCTCCTCCTTCTTCTTCTTCTTCTTTTCGTTCTCCTTCTTCTTCTTCTTCCTGTCTTCCCCTTCCTCTGTATGTGCTTGGGAGGGGGGCAAAGGTGGGGGCTGTTTATGGCGGGCATGCAGCACGGCCACCGCAGCGAACTTACCAAAATCAAGCAGTCTGAACGCGAGGGCAACTTGGACAATTTACTAGTTTGCGGTAGATTGTAGGAAGGCGCGGATATTGGCCCATGAAGAGAGCGATGACGAAGAGGAAGACAATATCACTACCCATGTCGACCTCGCCAAGTTACCAGTACCTAAAGGGGTCGGAAGGAACCTTTCTGTTATTCGGGATTCTCTTGTTTTCTTTCTGTTTACTCTCTGTTTATCTCTTTTTGCTGGCAAGGAATGAGAAATTACAAGAGGGTGACGATGTTTTCAAGACACACACTCACTCACCACACACACACACACACACACACACACACACACACAGAAGGCAGGAAAGCGAAAGTAAGGACACTGAGGAGTGTGCTGCGAATGTTCTTTTCGATTAATTTTCTCGCATCCTTGATATCATTAAAACTGGGATACAAAGAAAGTACTTTGTCTGATGTGGTTCTCATAACTTTATTAATTAGGTTTGCCAATGCTGCTTTCTTTCTTTTGGGCGGGACGAATTTTCCACATACGACATTGAAACTCTACTTGCTCGGCTATCGCAAAGCGAAAAGTAGAGCAGTAAAACCACTGAGGACCGCAACTAAGTACTGTTACTTATGGGGGACATTTTTTCCTGCTTTTAGTAGTGGTGCCTGGGTAGCTGAGTCAGTGAAAGAAATCAGGTTTTGTTAGACCAAATTTGGTTTTTCGAAAGAGAGTTGCGCGCCCTAAGTTGCGCATTGAGCTCTTAGTGAAAAGCCGGTTCCAGTGCCACCTTGAAAACACAAACG
>WBZZ01004282.1:77500-82500 GCA_019918135.1 Paulinella micropora | reverse complement strand
ACTTCCTCCACATATACCCCTGTTCGTTTGACAGATACCCCAGCACCGACTAGTCCTCCGACCGATGCTCCTACCACTGCTGCGACAAACCCTCCAGTTGCTCCTGCTCCTGCTCCTCCTGCTCCTGCACCGACTAGTCCTCCGACCGATGCTCCTACCACTGCTGCGACAAACCCTCCAGTTGCTCCTGCTCCTGCTCCTGCTGCTCCTGCTCCTGCTGCCTCTGCTCCTGCTGCTCCTGCTCCTGCTCCTGCTGCTCCTGCTCCTGCGGTTCCAGCTGCTCCAGCTGCTCCCGCACCAAGCGCCCCTAGTTCGAGCCACGAAGGATCTTCTACCGACGAGCCAGTCGAAGGTTGCACTTACTTGAGCTTCCGAAATGTCTGGCATCCCATTTTTGCACAGGCGCAAGGGAGCTGTATGCAAAATACACACAAAACTTTAGCATCGCGGGGATCGTTTTTGGGATCATCCTTTTATTCCGAGGCTGGCCCTGGCTGCGTCTGACCATCTTCATGACCGGTAGGAATGTTCCACATTCGCATTAAAAATAATAATAATAATAATACTATATCTGAGGCGTACTGATGCAGCTAATGGCATATCCTCAACGGACATAAGCCTCCAATACCCTTGTTCGAGGTCCTCCATCCCCCCGTGTCAGTCTCTCGCCTGATGATCGGGGCCACCGATGGAGCTCCTGAGGGCAAGTGCACTAAGCCGAGGTTATTCCGCAGTCCCAGCAACCTCTTGCAAGACGTCACCGAATGTGCAAGTGCATACACCAAGCGCGGTTGCTAGAGCTGCCTCGAAACCCCACCCATAACAATCTGGTGTCTGCTGGGTCCTGGGCTATCAACCAGCATATGCGGAGTTTAAGATCTTTTACGCGCGCAACGACCCTCCTCCCCAGCATCTACCACCAAAGGGTTATGAGTTGGCGTCACAGTTTAACGCCTTGAGGCCATTGGGCTGAATAATAATAATAGTAATGATAATAATAATAATAATAATAATAATAATAATAATAATAATAATAATAATAGTGCCTCTCTGTCAATGGCTGATGCATTTCTGCACATGCGCCTCCATCGTCTCACCCGTGAGGGGAGTACGAAGAATTGACGATAAGCTCTAATGACACCCCCGCAAGGGCAGTTCCAACACTTCCAGACGGGCCGGTATGTTCAATGAAAATACTGGTCCAGAAATAGACCGGTATGTTCAATGAAAATACTGGTGGCACCGACGGGAATCGAACTGGCGACAGGGCTCAGATGGTAGAACTTGACCACTGGGCTATCACGGTGTCCAAATAATAATAATAATAATAATAATAATAATAATAATAATAATAATAATAATAGTGCTTCTCTGTCAATGGCTGATGCATTTCTGCACATGCGCCTCCATCGTCTCACCCGTGAGGGGAGTACGAAGAATTGACGATAAGCTCTAATGACACCCCCGCAAGGGCAGTTCCAACACTTCCAGACGGGCCGGTATGTTCAATGAAAATACCGGTATGTTCAATGAAAATACTGGTCCAGACGGATCGGTATGTTCAATGAAAATACTGGTGGCACCGACGGGAATCGAACTGGCGACAGGGCCCAGATGGTAGAACTTGACCACTGGGCTATCACGGTGTCCATAATAATAATAATAATAATGATAATAATAATAATAAAGCAACAACAAAAACAAAACAAAAACAACCTTTTTGCAGGATTTGGAACGTTTGGCCTTACCGCACTTGCGCTTCTGGTTGTCGGAGAGGTACATCTAATGCATTTCCATTTTGGGAATGCTCATTTTCTTGCAAATGCACTGCTAGCTCGAGGACGGCCTGACTACGGAAGCCTGGACTCCAAAAGCCAACCTTATACTATGCCTCGTGTTTGGATTCATGGGAGGAATCTTTACTTCTCAATGGAACCGATTTGCAACGTTTCTGATCGGAGCTTCACAAGGAGTGCTTGTAGCTGTTATGTTGAACACGTCAGGAATTCATGCCCTGGCGCAAACGGTACCACGAGTTGTTTTGTGTTCCGAAGTTCAATAGTTTGGCACATGTTTGATAGGGCTCAGTTCAACGCAATGAAATGTTCGCGATCGTGGCAGGGTCCTTGGCATTCCTATGTGGTTTGCTTACGCTATGGCTCAAGAAGCCTATCATCATCTTCTCCACATCTTTGATTGGTGCCTACGGTATAATTCGAGGTATGTAAATTTGTAGTGGAAAATTGGCTCAAATCGGGTTTATTGGTTTATTGCAGGTATCGTCCACCTTTTAGAGAGATACGATGCATGGTGGCCCAACGAGTGGGCTCTCATGACTCCTATAGCCTTCAAAGAAGATAATCCGGTTTGAAGAAAGAAGTGGGACCAAAAAGCATTTTCTGTTCTGCTTATTAGCATGAATTTGTCCCACTGGAATGGTTTTGCTACGTGGGAGCCGTCGTGCTGCTCAGCTTTATAGGCATGTACGTCCAGTTTAGCTACACGTACTCCAGGACAAAGTAAGTATTGATTCTTGCTTATTTTGCTACAAATCAATGTTTGCCGCCCTTGCAGGCTTGTTCCCCTATCTAGCCAGCGCAGCGGGCACCCCTTAGACCAACGCAGCGGACATCCGCTCGACCAGGACTATGGTCTTTTCCACTTTCTTTGCTGTTTCACAGTGTTTCAACTGTTGTGGTGCAGCCTCAACAAATGATACGACTGCAGAGTTTTCTGCCACTGGTGTCTAAAGCTTCCGCTGCCCTCTCGAAGCTCGGCACTTTGTAGCCTGTTGGACATGCACACCCTCTGAGCAGGACCAAGAGCCAAAATGCAAAATGCGTCCAAGACCAACGCGTATTTCGTCTATTGAAAACATTTGCATCCAGTTTATGTACCCCACAACTCATCTTGTATGCATACTAGTAGAGACTGGAACGCAAACTCCTTTTGGAGTCGGCTCGCAAAACCATGTCACTCCTGCGACAACGGGATAGAGCACAGACCGTTTGCAATTCCTGAACGGAATGCGTAGATATCACAAATTCTAGTCTTTCCTTCATGATGAACTGCCTGCATGACAAGCACTGTGTTCTTGACATTGAAGACTGTTAATGCCGGGTACTTACTGTATTTCAATGACGCGGTCACACGCTGTTACTCACTCAACCTTTTACACCAAGCTTACATCAATAGCTAATTAAATACTGATCACTTTCCTTCTCCTTCTTGTAACTGGCTTCCAATGTCGGGAAGTAGAACCGGTTGTCGTGGCTCGGGATCGAACTAGGGCGTCCTCAAGTAAACTTATGATCCCCCAGTTCAAATATTTATTCAATCAACAGATACGATCCCGCCACAGAGATCAAAATCAGTAACGTTCAAACTATTAATAAGTGGTAATGATATAACTGAAATAGGTAAAAGTAGGTAGCCACCAGTACCAGAAATGTCATTATGACTAGTAATTAGTATTAATGCGGACTATTAAGGCACGGGCCGCTATGGCTCGGAGTAATTACTCTCCCACTTCCCAAGCTTCCCCTAATTAGGAATGAGCCTCCGGCCCGGCCGCCGCACCTAAACTAAACTTAAGTTGCTCAGTACGAGTTGAACATATTACCGTCCGTGGTAAATTAATATCGGACCGGCGGTAGTAGTCTCAACTTGATTCTCAAAAGGTAACAACTGCAAAAGATATGAATAATGAACAATTCCCGGCGGCGACCGCCGGGCCGATCATATATAGTACCCGCGTCACGCCGCCACTGAGTCACTGTGACGCCATATGCCGGCCCACCCGGTATGATTATAATTAATATAAATACGTCTTAACAGAAAACATTAATTATTAATATTAATATCATTTGCATTTAGTTTCGAGTCAAGTTTTTACAGTTTTGATTTGATTTATCTCTATTAATACTTGCTGCAAATATTTTCTTCAGTACAAAATTATTAATAAAGTTGTAATGTCTGCGTAAAACTAAATGGCACTTGAATAAAATGTAAAGGAGCCTCCTGTTTCCGGTTTCAAATATCAAAGTATCGAAAGGTTTTTTTGGTTATTATTAATATGTAGTAATAAAACTATAGTGTCTGTGTAAAATTAAGTGTCATAAACTGCAAAGGGGCCCCCTACGCCAACCCCGCGCTGCCGACCCCGCCTCGCCGCGCGACCACTAACTACATCTATTACACCTCGGCTCTGCCGGACCCGAAATCTTTCTAATTTAGTGGCTACCTCCGCCCCCCCCCCCCCCCCCTCTCTCACTCTCTCTCTCTCTCTCTCTCTCTACTAATACGATAGGAAAACATCAAGATTCTTCGTGTCAGATCGAATCAGCATGTATCTTTCAGCAAATCCTCTAAAACTTATGTGCGTGCTGCAGGAAGACTACAATTTACTCAGTCGATCCGAGCCCTCAACGCTTAACCAGGCGGAGCGGTGGGAGCAGAGGGAGCAGAGTCAAAGACGTCACTGTCATGGCCGGGCCGCGACGCCACCCAGTGCAGCGCCGCCGTCATGGAGTCGCCGTCGTCGTAGCTGTCCGGCGAGATCGCCAGCATCTCTTTCTGCAACCAGATAGATAGACACGTAGGTAGGTAAGTAGGTATGTAGGTAGGTGGGTAGATGCATAGCAGGAACGAAAAATAAATCTGGGCGTGGGTAATGGAGCCGGTTGGAGTGTTAGGATGCGACAGTGTGGAGAACCCATGCGGTTTTGGGGTCGATCATGGCGTGAGCCATGGCTGCGTAGCCCACCCATCGAATCTGCACACGAGCCACGCCAAACCAGGCAGGACCACATGGGGAAAGGGGGCTCTCTGTGCTCTGCTTCCAAACACAAGCTGTTTCTTAACTCCTCCGTCGTTCTCGCCGCTTCCAGAGGCTCACGCACGAAGCCGCCCCCTCTAGTCATCCTCGCACGCGAATCGTCTCCCTCAGCCTCCTGGAACCCCCCCCCCCCCCCCCACCTCCTCCTTCTAACCTCGCCAAG
>WBZZ01004282.1:52500-65000 GCA_019918135.1 Paulinella micropora | reverse complement strand
TGGTATTGCCTGTATCAGTCCCTTCTGTGCAAACATCACGGCTTAGCTGGGCATCGGGTTAATACTTTACCCAAAGACTTCCTGGTTGACGAAATCAGAAGCTCCTTTTTTCTGACATTAGTCGATATTTCATCAGTTGATCTCATCACTTACTCCACGGAGTGAACCAAGGCCACTTGAGGTGTCACTGACCCTCCCTTGGGCTTGGTTTTTTGAAATGGGTGCCATCTGTCGACAGACAGAGAATTAGGGGATGGTGTGGGTGTGCTGGGCCCGTGGTGGGGTGCCTTATGTGTGCCTAGCCATACGCCTATAAGTCACATGCCGAAATAGCGACGGGAAGCACAATTCTGTTCCCTCAGGGTGCCCTTTCTCGCTTGTTGAGCCCGGAATAAAACCCACAGTGCTCTGTCGGTTTATATTAGACTGTCGAACAGTCTCGAAACTCCATCTGCTTACTGGGTCCTCTGTAATGGAGGTGGGAGCTCGTTCTGCAAGGGGCGCTTATGGAACGAGCCCTGGCCCCGCCTGGTACTAGGGAGATTTGGGTATTGCCTGTATCAGTCCCTTCTGTGCAAACATCACGGCTTAGCTGGGCATCGGGTTAATACTTTACCCAAAGACTTCCTGGTTGACGAAATCAGAAGCTCCTTTTTTCTGACATTAGTCGATATTTCATCAGTTGATCTCATCACTTACTCCACGGAGTGAACCAAGGCCACTTGAGGTGTCACTGACCCTCCCTTGGGCTTGGTTTTTTGAAATGGGTGCCATCTGTCGACAGACAGAGAATTAGGGGATGGTGTGGGTGTGCTGGGCCCGTGGTGGGGTGCCTTATGTGTGCCTAGCCATACGCCTATAAGTCACATGCCGAAATAGCGACGGGAAGCACAATTCTGTTCCCTCAGGGTGCCCTTTCTCGCTTGTTGAGCCCGGAATAAAACCCACAGTGCTCTGTCGGTTTATACTAGACTGTCGAACAGTCTCGAAACTCCATCTGCTTACTGGGTCCTCTGTAATGGAGGTGGGAGCTCGTTCTGCAAGGGGCGCTTATGGAACGAGCCCTGGCCCCGCCTGGTACTAGGGAGATTTGGTATTGCCTGTATCAGTCCCTTCTGTGCAAACATCACGGCTTAGCTGGGCATCGGGTTAATACTTTACCCAAAGACTTCCTGGTTGACGAAATCAGAAGCTCCTTTTTTCTGACATTAGTCGATATTTCATCTATCTATCTATCTATCTATCTATCTATCTATCTATCTATCTATCTATCTGTCTATCTGTCTATCAGATAGATTACACTGTCTTCTCCTAGTTCTTCTGCGATGAGCATCAACCATCTATCTATCTATCTATCTATCTATCTATCTATCTATCTATCTATCTATCTATCTATCTTCTCGTAGTTCTTCCGCGATGAGCATCAACCATCTATCTATCTATCTATCTATCTATCTATCTATCTATCTATCTATCTATCTGTCTATCTATCTATCTATCAGATAGATTACACTGTCTTCTCCTAGTTCTTCCGCGATGAGCATCAACCATCTATCTATCTACCTATCTATCTATCTATCTATCTATCTATCTATCTATCTATCTATCTATCTATCTATCTATCTATCTATCTACCTATCCCTGGAGACGGTCTCTGCCACTGGCAACTCAGCCTAGGGTTCAGATCTAACTATCTCCTACAGTGACGATTTTGTGTCCGCCGTTAATCGCGCGCAGCGCAAGGGCTAAACAGGCAACCAACTCCTGACCATGGCTGATGAAGTCGGGGCGTGATGCAAAGGGTTGATGAAGTCGGGGTTGTAGAAAGGTAACTCACAACGAGCGTGAACTCCTGAAACTTCGACTTGCTCATGGCATCATCTCCTTAGGGCACGCGCTCCTGGGGAGTGTTCTAGTGTTGTACCGTATAGTTCAAAAGGGCTCGGCTACCTTTCGGCTTGAACTGGGCACAGACACCAACCACAGCGAGACAGTGGTTGGTGTGAAGCTTGGCCGGTGCTGAAAGTTCTTGTCCGGGGGTAGTATAGGAGGCCATGGCTTTTCAAGCTAAGCCACGCCCATAGATTAAACATATCTATCTACCTATCTATCTATCAGATAGATTACACTGTTTTCTCCTAGTTCTTCCGCGATGAGCATCAACCATCTACCTATCTATCTATCTATCTATCTATCTATCTATCTATCTATCTATCTATCTATCTATCTATCAGATAGATTACACTGTCTTCTCGTAGTTCTTCCGCGATGAGCATCAACCATCTATCTATCTATCTATCTACCTATCTATCTATCTATCTATCTATCTATCTATCTATCTATCTATCTATCTATCTATCTATCAGATAGATTACACTGTCTTCTCGTAGTTCTTCCGCGATGAGCATCAACCGCGCCGTGCGCGCCGCCTGTTGAACAAGTGTGTGTCTGTGTGTGTGTCTGTGTGTGTGTGTCTGTGTGTGTGTGTCTGTGTGTGTGTGTGTGTGTGTGAGCATCAACCGCGCCGTGCGCGCCGCCTCAGAGCAAGTCTGTGTGTGTGTCTCTGTGTGTATGTATGTATGTATGAATGTATGTATGTATGTATGTATGTATGTATGTATGTATGTATGTATGTATGTATGTATGCATGTATGTATGCATGTATGTATGCATGTATGTGTACACCAAACTCCTTCATGAAGAAGTAGGGGTCTTGCGAGTTGAAATACAACAAATATATATATATATATATATATACATACATATATATATGTATACACACACACACACATATATATATATACATAAATATATACATATATATATTTATATACATATATATACATATATATATACATATATACATATATACAAAATACCTCTTTCCCGAAGAAGTAGGGATCTTGTAAAGTGAAGGTTGGGATCTTGATATCCACTTTGAGTGCGTCTCGGATGGCTTGTATGTGCGTGGGGTTTTTGATCGGAGTAGCCATGGCGAAAGTGGGCTCCTCAAGCCGAATGGTCATGCGCCACTGAGTGCCAACCTGCATGTGTATGTATAAATAGATCGATAGATGGATAAATAGGTAGGTAGGTAGGTAGGTAGGTAGGTAGGTAGGTAGGTAGATAGATAGATAGATGAAATATCGACTAATGTCAGAAAAAAGGAGCTTCTGATTTCGTCAACCAGGAAGTCTGTAAATAAAGTATTAACCCGATGCCCAGCTAAGCCGTGATGTTTGCACGGAAGGGACTGATACAGGCAATACCAAAGCTCCCTAGTACCAGGCGGGGCCAGGGCTCGTTCCATAAAGCGCCCCTTGCAGAACGAGCTCCCACCTCCATTACAGAGGGCCCAGTAAGCAGATGGAGTTTCGAGACTGTTCGACAGTCTAGTATAAACCGACAGAGCACTGTGGGTTTTATTCCGGGCTCAACAAGCGAGAAAGGGCACCCTGAGGGAACAGGATTGTGCTTCCCGTCGCTATTTCGGCATGTGACTGAAAGGCGTATGGCTAGGCACACATAAGGCACCCCACCACGGGCCCAGCACACCCACACCATCCCCTAATTCTCTGTCTGTCGACAGATGGCACCCATTTCAAAAAACCAAGCCCAAGGGAGGGTCAGTGACACCTCAAGTGGCCTTGGTTCATTCCGTAGAGTAAGTGATAAGATCAACTGATGAAATATTGACTAATGTCAGAAAAAAGGAGCTTCTGATTTCGTCAACCAGGAAGTCTTTGGGTAAAGTATTAACCCGATGCCCAGCTAAGCCGTGATGTTTGCACGGAAGGGACTGATACAGGCAATACCAAATCTCCCTAGTACCAGGCGGGGCCAGAGATAGATAGATAGATAGATAGATAGATAGATAGATAGATAGATAGATAGATAGATAGATAGATAGATGGATGGATGGATGGATGGATGGATGGATGGACGATGGATAGGTAGGTAGGTAGGTAGGTAGGTAGGTAGGTAGGTAGGTAGGTAGGTAGGTAGGTAGGTAGGTAGGTAGATAGATAGATAGATAGATAGATAGATAGATAGATAGATAGACATCTAGGTAGACAGATATCTAGATAGACAGGTGTAACATTTGCAGTGGCGGACCAGAGCAGTCATTTCGCCCTTCATGCTCATGTAGCCAGAGAGGCCCATCATCTCGTTCTGTCCCGTCTCGGTGATCTCCTGCTTCTTCAGCATGTTCTCCACGTGGTGAGGGAAAGCCAACATCAGAGGCGTGCCTGCAAACAGCATGGACAGACAGACATACGCGAATACATCGCCTGAATTTTCGACGTTGTGGAACAACCCGTTTCTAGAAAGCGCGGTAGGAAGGTAGGTAGGTAGCTAGGAAGGTGAGTTTAGATTTGGTGAGGCAGGGCTAGGTAGGCAGGCTAGGCTAGGTAGGCTAGGTAGGCAGGCTAGGGGGAACTGGCTAGGCAGGCAGGCTAGGCTAGGTAGGCTAGGTAGGCAGGGTAGGCAGAGCTTGAGGACCTGGCCCGCAGGTTTTCCATTCGAACTTGAGCGAGGCGTAGGGGCCCGCTGCCGCGAACTCCGACACGTGGTACGTCACCTGCCAGCATGCAGACATTCAGCCACATTCTACATCTGCACTTACCCGAAATTGTGGGTTTGCGGGTGCGACAGAGCCACCACCACAGGCCAGCAAAAACTGGCCTGGGTGGTTCCCTCGCACCCGAAGCCCGAATTTTAAGCCGGAGATTTCCCGGTAAGCTACGCCAACACCATGTTTTGCCGGGCCTTTGCCACAACAAGAACGCCTACTCGGGGTGCGAAGGGAGCGAGGTGTAGAAGAAGCTCGTGACCTCGGCGCCATACGGCCAGGTGTCGGCGTGTTTGTCCAGCGCGGCGATCAGGGTGGTGTTGGACACGGTAGTTCTGTTGGTAGGTGTTGGAACCTGCCCAAGGACAGTGCAAACAAGAATGTCCAAGCCAGTGCAAGGAAGTACGTGAGTGAGTGAGCGAGTGAAAGATTGAGTAAGTAAGTAAGTAAGTAAGTAAATATTGGGTTGGAGCTTATCCTGCATGTGTGTGTGTGTGTAAAAATTTGTTTTCTGGGCGGTGTAGCGTGTGTATGTATGTATGTATGTATGCATGTATGTATGTATGTATACATGCATGTATGTATGTATGTATGTATGTATGTATCATGTGTGAGTTACGAAGGCCACGCGCAGTATGCCAGTGTAGGTCTCCTTGGAAAAGAAGTAGGTGCCGTTGATGAAGGTCAAGGCGATCGCCGGGTCCGCATACAATATCTACCAACAGGGACACAAGCAAAGTTGCAGGAGCCGTGTGTGTGTGTGTGTGTGTGTGTGTGTGTGTGTGTCGGGAGTCGGCGGGGGGCGGGCGTGTGTGTGTGTGTGTGTGTGTGTGTGTGTGTGTGTGGAGGGGGAAGGGAGGTGTGTTGTGAGTGTGTGCGTGTGTGTGTGTGTGTGTGCGTGTGTGTGTGTGACCCAGTCATTGTTGCCGGATGACTTGAAGTAAAAGCGGTTGGCGGTGTAGGTGACGGGCTTATGCGCGCCGAAGAAGGGATACGGATCCCTGCGCCAAATACAACAACACCAGCTTAATATCACCTTAGCTTATTTTGTCGTACATGATCTGATCTTATCTCAACTTATCCAAAGTTACATTCCGTAGACCTTGATGATGATCGACAGCATGCGCATGATGGCGAGTGTGGCAATGGAAGTTAAGGTTAGATTTAGGGTTGGGGTTTGGGTTAGGATTTGGATAGGGTAGTCATGGATAGATGGATAGATACATGATAGATAGATAGATAGATAGATAGATAGATAGATAGATAGATAGATAGATAGATAGATAGATAGATAGATAGATAGGTAGACAGACATATAGACTTACTCTCCGTTGACGTTGATGATAGACACCATGGGCTGCAGGACAGGCGTAGCCTGCTGGTACGCAATGGTGACATACGGCGAACCACGCACCTACGTATGTTTTTATGCATGTATGTGTATGTATTTATGTATGCACGCAATAGTGATGCACGGCGAACCACGCATCTGTGCATGCATGTATTTATGTATGCATGCATGTATTCATGTATGTACGCGATGGTGATGTACGGCAAACCACGCACCTGCGTCTGTACGTATATATATGTATATATGTATGTATACATGTATGTATGTATGGATGTATGTATGTATGTATTTATTTATATATTTATGTATGTATGTATGTATGTTATGTATGTATTACCAAGAATGTGGTGTTGTGGCGATATTGAGATGCGCTCCAGCTTGCGTGCGTGTACGTATTTAATTATGTATTTAATTATCTACGTATGTTTATGTATGTTATGTGTGTTATAACCAAAAAGGTGGTGAATTGTGGCCACACTGAGATGCGCTCCAGCTTGCGTGCACATACTATGTGTGTAAGCTTATGACCAAGAATGTAGTATTTATGTTATGTGTGAATTACCAAGAATGTGGTGACTTGTGGCCAAACTGAGATGCGCTCCAGCTTGCGGCGCAGCCACTGCAAGATCGAGCCCAGAAACCCTGAAAAAAAAAAAAAGAGAGAGAGAGAGAGAGAGAGAGAGAGAGAGAGAGAGAGAGAGAGAGAGCTCGGGCAAGGATGAGCAAAACACAGGACAGACAAAGACTGACGGCTGCCCAGGGAAACGAGAGCCACTCGCCAACTCATGTGTCAAGACCAGAACGTTGGGAAGTTACAAGCGCGGCAAAGCAAATTCGGGTTTTAAAGGGGGGGTGGGGGGGGGGGGGGGGTACACGAGAGCCACTCCGGGCCAGCTTTGGCTGGCTTTCGGTGGCTCATTGTTTTTCAGCAGGCTCAGCCTGCAAATTCTACAACCGCAAAAACCGGATGTTTTTCGGCAGTCTGCCTGATCGATACGGCTGAAAAAGCCTTTATTCCTTGTCCACCCAGGAAAAGCGGTTTTTGCTGGTCTGGGGCTCTCTCCCACACTTTAGGCAGGAAAAGGAATGAGCTCTGTACCTTTGCGTGTAGGAAGCCTGGCCTCTTCAGCGATGCTGCAGGGAAACCTTCATCACAAATAATAATAATAATAATAATAATAATAGTGCTTCTCTGTCAATGGCTGATGCATTTCTGCACATGCGCCTCCATCGTCTCACCCGTGAGGGGAGTACGAAGAATTGACGATAAGCTCTAATGACACCCCCGCAAGGGCAGTTCCAACACTTCCAGACGGGCCGGTATGTTCAATGAAAATACTGGTCCAGAAATAGACCGGTATGTTCAATGAAAATACTGGTGGCACCGACGGGAATCGAACTGGCGACAGGGCCCAGATGGTAGAACTTGACCACTGGGCTATCACGGTGTCCAAAATAATAATAATAATAATAATAGTGTATCTCCTGCCAATTGCTGAGCCAAAAGGCCATGTGCATCCAGTCCTCCATTCCATAAGGAAAGTCTCCACACCAATCGGTGGAATAAAGGAAGTGACGGCATAGAACATTACTCTAGGAGCTTTATACCAATCAGCCCATGGAAAGGACCGATGGCCTATGTACTCCCTAATAATAATAATAATAATAATAATAATAATAATAATAATAATAATAATAATAATAATAATAATAATAATAATAGTGCTTCTCTGTCAATGGCTGATGCAAATCTGCACATGCGCCTCCATCGTCTCACCCGTGAGGGGAGTACGAAGAATTGACGATAGGCTCTAATGACACCCCCGCAAGGGCAGTTCCAACACTTCCAGACGGACCGGTATGTTCAATGAAAATACTGGTGGCACCGACGGGAATCGAACTGGCGACAGGGCCCAGATGGTAGAACTTGACCACTGGGCTATCACGGTGTCCATAAATAATAATAATAATAATAATAATAATAATAATAATAATAATAATAATAATAATAATAATAATATTAATAATAATAATAATAATAATAATAATAATAATATATATTGATCTGTCATGGCTGAGCCCGAGGGCCATGCGCCTCCATCCCTCGACCCAACAGGGACTACAGTGAGTATGTTGGGGAGGGAAGAGTGACTCAAACCATCCTGCATAGAAGGCCCCAAAAGGAAGTCCCTACTACCCGCACAGTGTCGGGTACCTTGCAGGAAATCAACTACAAATGATTGATCTTGCCCGCGTGAGAGCTCCACGAGACTGGGTAGGTCCCGCATGGAGGTACTCACAGGGGTAGCAGACATTTCATGCGGTCTGCCAGCGCATGAGGACGTTTTGTGGTAAGTGTCTGGGACGCCTCGAAACCCGTCACCACCCCTAGATCTCGGAATGTAAATACCCCTTTGATCCCACGTGGTGTATGTCTTATAAAAAACAACACAGCGACATGGCCTCGGAACCAACACAACAACATAGCCTCGGAACCCACATCGACATAGCCTCGGAACCCACACAACAACAGAGCCTCGGAACCAACACAACAACATAGCCTCGGAACCAACACAACAACATAGCCTCGGAGCCAACACAACGACATAGCCTCGAAACCACTGGGAAGAGGCCCAACCACCTCCTCTTCCCGTGGGGTGCCATACTGTGCACCCCTCCATAATAATAATAATAATAATAATAATAATAATAATAATAGTGTATCTCCTGCCAATTGCTGAGCCAAAAGGCCATGTGCATCCAGTCCTCCATTCCATAAGGAAAGTCTCCACACCAATCGGTGGAATAAAGGAAGTGACGGCATAGAACATTACTCTAGGAGTTTTATACCAATCAGCCCATGGAAAGGAAATAATAATAATAATAATAATAATAATAATAATAATAATAATAATAATAGTGCTTCTCTGTCAATGGCTGATGCATTTCTGCACATGCGCCTCCATCGTCTCACCCGTGAGGGGAGTACGAAGAATTGACGATAGGCTCTAATGACACCCCCGCAAGGGCAGTTCCAACACTTCCAGACGGACCGGTATATTCAATGAAAATACTGGTGGCACCGACGGGAATCGAACTGGCGACAGGGCGCAGATGGTAGAACTTGACCACTGGGCTATCAAATAATAATAATAATAATAATAATAATAATAATAATAATAATAATAATAATAATAATAATAATAATAATAATAGTGCTTCTCTGTCAATGGCTGATGCATTTCTGCACATGCGCCTCCATCGTCTCACCCGTGAGGGGAGTACGAAGAATTGACGATAAGCTCTAATGACACCCCCGCAAGGGCAGTTCCAACACTTCCAGACGGGGGCCGGTATGTTCAATGAAAATACTGGTCCAGACGGATCGGTATGTTCAATGAAAATACTGGTGGCACCGACGGGAATCGAACTGGTGACAGGGCCCAGATGGTAGACTTGACCACTGGGCTATCACGGTGTCCAAAATAATAATAATAATAATAATAATAATAATAATAATAATAGTGCTTCTCTGTCAATGGCTGATGCATTTCTGCACATGTGCCTCCATCGTCTCACCCGTGAGGGGAGTACGAAGAATTGACGATAAGCTCTAATGACACCCCCGCAAGGGCAGTTCCAACACTTCCAGACGGGCCGGTATGTTCAATGAAAATACTGGTCCAGAAATAGACCGGTATGTTCAATGAAAATACTGGTGGCACCGACGGGAATCGAACTGGCGACAGGGCCCAGATGGTAGAACTTGACCACTGGGCTATCACGGTGTCCAATAATAATAATAATAATAATAATAATAATAATAATAATAATAATAATAATAATAATAATAATAGTGCTTCTCTGTCAATGGCTGATGCATTTCTGCACATGCGCCTCCATCGTCTCACCCGTGAGGGGAGTACGAAGAATTGACGATAGGCTCTAATGACACCCCCGCAAGGGCAGTTCCAACACTTCCAGACGGACCGGTATGTTCAATGAAAATACTGGTCCAGACGGACCGGTATGTTCAATGAAAATACTGGTGGCACCGACGGGAATCGAACTGGCGACAGGGCCCAAATGGTAGAACTTGACCACTGGGCTATCACGGTGTCCAAATAATAATAATAATAATAATAATAGTGTATCTCCTGCCAATTGCTGAGCCAAAAGGCCATGTGCATCCAGTCCTCCATTCCATAAGGAAAGTCTCCACACCAATCGGTGGAATAAAGGAAGTGACGGCATAGAACATTACTCTAGGAGCTTTATACCAATCAGCCCATGGAAAGGACCGATGGCCTATGTACTCCCTAAATAATAATAATAGTAATAATAATAATAATAACAATAATAATATTATAGTAATGGTAATATAATAATAATAATAATAATAATAATAATTTTAATAATAATAACAATTACAATAAAATAATAACAATAACACATAAATAAGTAATAAACAAATAAATAGATAAATAAATATATAAGTAAATAAATAAGTAAATAAACAAACAAATAAATAAATAAGTAAGTGCTTCTCTGTCAATGGCTGATGCAAATCTGCACATGCGCCTCCATCGTCTCACCCGTGAGGGGAGTACGAAGAATTGACGATAGGCTCTAATGACACCCCCGCACGGGCAGTTCCGACACTTCCAGACGGACCGGTATGTTCAATGAAAATACTGGTGGCACCGACGGGAATCGAACTGGCGACAGGGCCCAGATGGTAGAACTTGACCACTGGGCTATCACGGTGTCCATAAATAAATAAATAAATAAATAAATAAATAAATAAATAAATAAATAAAGAAATAAATAAATAAATAAATAAATAAATAAATAAATAAATAAATAAATAAATAAATAAATAAATAAATAAATAAGTAAATAAGTAAATAAATAAATAAGTGAGTAGATAAATAAATAAATAAATAAATAAATAAATAAATAAATAAATAAATAAATACATAAATGAAGAAATAAATAAATAAATAAATAAATAAATAAATAAATAAATAAATAAATAAATAAATAAATAATAAGTAATGATAAACGAATAATAATAAATAATAAACAAATAAACAAATAATAACAATAATAACAATAATAGATAAATAAGAATAAATAAATAAAATAAATAAATAAATAAATAAATAAATAAATAAATAAATAAGTAAATAAATAAATAAATAAATAAATAAATAATGATGAATGAATTATAATAAATAAATAAATAAACAAACAAACAAACAAATAAACAAACAAATAAACAAACAAATAAATAAACAAACAAAACAAACAAAAAAACAAACAAATAAACAAACAAATAAACAAATAAATAAACAAATAAACAAACAAACAAACAAAATGAGTAAATAAATTGATAATTAGATAAATAGATAAATAGATAAATAGATAAATAAATAAATAAATAAATAAATAAATAAATAAATAAATAAATAAATAAATAAATAAATAAATAAATAAATAAATGAGTAAATAAGTAAATAAGTAAATAAATAAATAAATAAGTAAATAAATAAATAAATAAATAAATAAATAAATAAATAAATAAATACATAAATAAATAAATACATAAATAAATAAATAAATAAATAAATAAATAAATAAATAAATAAATAAATAAATAAATAAATAAATAACAACAAACAACTGACTCACTATTTATGTATCTATATCTATATCTATCTATCTATCTATCTATCTATCTATCTATCTATCTATCTATCTATCTATCTATCTAAGTAAACAAAGTAACAAGGAAAGCATGATAATAACAACAGTCACGAAAGATGACCTCCCTTTCCCTCCCGCGGTGCCGCCGTACCTCACCTGCCATGCGTAACATAACATGCATAACGTAAATAATACACAACATAAATAAAATACACAACATAAATGATATGACATGACATGACATGCGTAATATACATCACATACACAAGGTAATACCTCACATACGTAGCTTGACCAGAAGATAGATAGATAGATAGATAGATAGATAGATAGATAGATAGATAGATAGATAGATAGATAGATAGATAGATAGATGGATAGATATCTTAGATAGATAGATATCTTAGATAGATAGATATCTTAGATAGATAGATATCTTAGATAGATGAGATATCGACTAATGTCAGAAAAAAGGAGCTTCTGATTTCGTCAACCAAGGAAGTCTGTAGGTAAAGTATTAACCCGATGCCCAGCTAAGCCGTGATGTTTGCACGGAAGGGACTGATACAGGCGATACCAAAGCTCCCTAGTACCAGGCGGGGCCAGGGCTCGTTCCATAAGCGCCCCTTGCAGAACGAGCTCCCACCTCCATTACAGAGGGCCCAGTAAGCAGATGGAGTTTCGAGACTGTGACATCGACAGTCTAGCATAAACCGACAGAGCACTGTGGGTTTTATTCCGGGCTCAACAAGCGAGAAAGGGCACCCTGAGGGAACAGGATTGTGCTTCCCGTCGCTATTTCGGCATGTGACTTATAGGCGTATGGCTAGGCACACAAGATAGATAGATAGATAGATAGATAGATAG
>WBZZ01004282.1:12500-42500 GCA_019918135.1 Paulinella micropora | reverse complement strand
AAAGGCGCTGCGCCGGCCCGCGCAACGGTGTCGGGAAAATGAAATGTATCAGTCATATTGCGTCCGATCTGGACTGAGCTTCGCAAAAATGTCGACTCGTTCACTGTCACCGCGGGGTGGTGGTGACCGTTCTCCTCGTCGCCGTTCACGATCACGCTCCCCTCGTTCGCGTAGTCGGGAATTTCGTGGTGGTGGTGGTGGTGGCCGTGGTGGTGGTGGGGGCAAGCGAAAGACGGGTGTAGCTTCACGATGGAATGAGAAGGGTTTCGGATTCATCAAGCCGGATGACGGGGGTGACGATGTTTTCTGCCATTTCAGCGCGATCGAGGACGGAAACTGCCTGAGGGTCCAGTCTAACTGTTTTATGAGCATATCACTCGTGAGAGTCTGAGGCAGCAAAGTTGAAGGACAAACTACCCTGCGCGTTGCGATGCATTTGGACAAACTACCCTGCGTGTTGCGATGCATTTTTTTTTCTTTTTTTTGTTTTTTTGTTTTTTTTTGGTTTTTTGAAAACCTGTACTCCTGTTTAGGAAGGATCCAAGGTTGAGTATGAAGTCGAGTTTGATGAAAGGAAAGGCAAAGACCGTGCTGAACGAGTGACAGGAGGCGCTCAGGAGGATCGGTATAAAAAACGTTTCCGAAGTCCATGTCACCAAGTTGTGTTATGTCTTCCTTAGACGTGGTGGCGGCGGTTATGGCGGTGGTGGTGGTAGTGGTGCCGGTGAGTGCTATGCGTTCCGGGAGGGTAATTGCACTCGAGGTAACACCTGCCGGTTTTCTCACAGCGGAGGCGGAGGCGGTGGTGGCCGAGGTGGTTATGGCGGTGGCGGCGGCAGTCATGGCAGTGGCGGCGGCAGTTATGGCGGTGGTGGCGGCGGTTATGGAGGTAGCGGTGGTGGCGGCGGCGGTGGAAAAGGGTAAGAGACAAGACTGCTGTTGTTTTGATCTGGTTGATAATTTTTTTCCTTATTTTGTACTGCGTAAAAATACTTCGAGTGAAAAGACTTGAAAATTTGTGAAATAAAATGTAGTGCAAATTGATGTAATTATAATGCCATGCATTTTTGCGGTTTTTGTACGTGAGCATGTAAGTATGCGCGGATATATGTATGATATAGCCAACGGATGTGTGGGTTAGGGCTTGCTACGCCTGGAGAGATGGAACTTGCAACCGTGGGAGTACGTGTCGCTTTTCTCATGACGGTCCCGGTGGCGGTGGTGGCGGTAGTGGCGGTGGCGGTGGTTATGATGATGATCGTGGGGGATACGGCCGTTATGATCATGGGCGTTCCGGCGATCGTTATGATCGTTATGACGATCGTCGCGAGCGCAGGGACGATCGTGGTGGCTATGATCGTGGCGGTGGCGGTGGTGGTGACCGGTACGGTGATCGAGGTGGCGGTTATGAACGAGGAGGCGGTGGCAGTGGCGGTTATGATCGTGGGTATGATCGAGGGGGAAGGGAACGTTACTGAGCGGATTGGATACTGTCTTGCTGGTATGATCGACGGAACGTGTTGGATGCCATCTTGCCGACGTGAAGAATTTGCAATTTCCAGTCTGCGCCTCGCTCGCACATCTCTTCGTGAGCTCTCCCTTTATGAGAGATGTACATGTTCCTCTCTTTGAGAGATCTCCATGTTTCTTGTGCATTTGTGATAGTGTATACCACTTTGACGATGTCTTATCGTTGATGTGAATCTAAACGACACACGCGCATCGCTAGCTATTTCAAGAGCACACTTACATACAAAGCTCGCACAATGATGCTTTGTGTTGATGTCGTTCTTTCTTGTCTGCGCTTGCTATTCGCTGTTCTTCTTCTTTCCATCCGAACTCACTGTGTGGGTTGCGTGGAGGTTCGGGGTTCGCATTGAGCCTCTGAACCTTCCCTTGTCCGCGCTTCCGGAGCTCTCACGTAAGTATCCACTTCATTCATCACCTCAATTGCTCCAAGCATCGCCACGGCTACTTTCTCTTCCTCTCCGGTTCCTTCTGTTCTCCTTGCCTCAACCTTATTCTCCCTCACCGCCTCATATCCCCATCCCTCTATCCACCTCACCCCCCCCCTCCTCCTCTTTCTAGAAGTAGTTTTCTCCCTTTCCTATCTGCTGCATCCGTCCCTCTTCTCCCTTTGCTCCTTACTCTCCCTTCGTCCTCTGCGAGGCGCGCTTGTTTAATTTTGTCTTAAATTCAAGGGAATTCAAAGTTCTAGTTTAGAAAACCGTGAAAGTGGTAGAAATTACTCAATTTTTTTCCTAACTCCGACTGTAGCATCATTTATTGCATGTCTACAGCGCGCGATTGACTTGTACGTTCTTTTCAAACGGATTACCAATCTTCACTGGCCTCATTTGAACTGCGCGTCGTGTTGCTGATTTTGAGGAAATAAAAAATTTGTTTAAGCTTAACAAAACACGCCACCATTCACTGTCAACTGTCAAGTTTCAGAACCCGAGCCTTATTGTAACCCGGCAGTTGACACTAAAATTATTCTCAACAAACTTGATTTGATCACTATGAGAAAGTAACGAGTGTTGAATGAACTATTAGCTAGATACAGGTAAGTTCCGGTAACTCAGGTCAAGTGATATCAATCCGAAAAAGTGAATTGAATTTTTGATTTGAATAAAACATTATGTCACAAATATTTGTATATATGTATATATATTAATATATATATTATATATTAATATGTATTAATATATATTAATATATTGCTGTTGACATTCAAGACAACAAAAATTAGTTTTTCATTTTTGTGTCAGATTTTCATTTTGTGACAGTTTTTCATTTTTATGACAAAAATTCAAATTTTCAAATTTAACGGTAACATTTCCGAAAATTTACGATATTTTGCGGACGAATATAGCAGTTAATTTGAAAAATTCAAATTTTCACCCAAAATCAAAATTCCAACCAAAACTGAAATTCCAACCAAAACAGAAAAATCAATTTTTTTTGTTGTCTTGAATGTCAACAGCAATATATTTAATATAATATGGAAAAATTATATATATATATATATATATCATTTATGTATTCGAGACTTGTCCAACCGCAAAGTATTAAACAAGCCTTAAAAACATAAAAAAACCAACATTTGACATATAGAAAACATACATAGAAAACAAAAAAGTGTCAAATGTTTAACATAAATTTATCTAACTGAGCACATTAAGAGATTTTGACGAAAAGACACATAAACCATATTTTTATTTCATAAAAATATATATAAACTGCGTGTATATGATTTATGTGTCTTTTCGTCAAAATCTCTCTTAATGTGCTCAGTTAGATAAATTTATGTGAAACATTTGACACTTTTTTGTTTTCTATGTATGTTTTCTATATGTCAAATGTTGGTTTTTTATGTTTTTAAGGCTTGTTTAATATTGCTGTTGACATTCAAGACAACAAAAATTAGTTTTTCATTTTTGTGTCAGATTTTCATTTTTGTGACAGTTTTTCATTTTTGTGACAAAAATTCAAATTTTCAAATTTAACGGTAACATTTCGCGAAAATTTACGATATTTTGCGGACGAATATAGCCGTTAATTTGAAAAATTCAAATTTTCACCCAAAATCAAAATTCCAACCAAAACTGAAATTCCAACCAAAACAAAAATCAATTTTTTTTGTTGTCTTGAATGTCAACAGCAATACTTTGCGGTTGGACAAGTCGCGAATACATAAATGATCACTTATTATTCTTATTTTGGTTTGAAAGTAACAAAAATCATATGTATTTCAGTCCGAAGTCAACTTTCAAGTCATATATTAATAATTATGACTTTCTCTTGCCACGACTGACTAACTTGAAAACTTTCAAGTTTCAGTTGAATTTAAGCCTTAACCGGTTTGCCACTTTTGGGGATCTAAAGCCACGTTTGGGGATCCGACCCAATTTCAAGTTTTTTAATCCCTATTTGTGGTTTTTGACAGTTATATTATTAAATTCAATTGAATTAAACCCGGTGGAAGCTAATTGTGTAAAAAAACCGTTCTTTAATAACTAATAAAACCTTGACAATCATTGTCACAACGGCTGCCTCTTACATTTCCCAGATGGAACGAAATGATTGACTGTGTGCCACGGAAAACATTCTCCAGTTCGGCAAAAAAAAATAGCGACAATCGCTGCAATAAGCACTGGTACGCTTGCGGATTCCATTACTAGCACACACCGCACAACAAACCAAGTTCTGCTTACCCGCGCCGCGCTTACCATCACTCGCCTCGTTTGTAAGACTTACCAAATGGCCAGGGCATATCACACGCTTGCCCCTCGCTGCGCTCCTAGAACCTCCAAAAAGCCCCGCATAAGACACCAAACCCTCAATAAGTTCCTTGAGCATGTTTTTGCGTGTTTTTTCTTCATGAAACTGTTTGTAGATGATAGTTGTGCTTGTAACCGCAACATCTAACAAACCCGCAAATAACTTGAACCAAGGCTTGTTGAATCTTACCGCCTTCTCAACTCCGTAACGAAGTCGTAACTGATCGCCTGTATCAACGCCGCCCATGTGCTGAGTGTATGTCTTGCAAATTTCAAAACAATTCACTGGAACCGTAGCTCCACCCCCCCCATGCAGCCTCCTTTCGACGTGGCTCATGGTACCCCCCAACACAGTTGACAAAAATAAACCACCTGGGTGTCTTTCCAAGCAACAGCATGCATAGTGACTCCGTTATGACTCCAAGTGGCCATTGCGGACGTGCCCCGGTCACTATTCTTCTTGACTTCGTCCAGTAGCTCCTTTGCCGCCCTCAGCCTGGGTTTGACAACAGTGCCAATGCAGTTGATGCCCCTCTTTAGGACACAGTCAAAAAACAACTGCAGCCCTGTGTAAAACCTATCTAAGCGATGATCCTGCCGCTTTGGTCGATGCCGGCTAGGTCTAAAAGCTTCATAACAACTGCATACGTCATTCCGTGCCCAGAATCGTCCTGCACCGTTCCCTCACCCTCATAACAAAGCAGCGTATAAAAATAGCCTGTTACTGAACAGCACAGAGCAAACAGTTTGAATCCCCATTTGATGGGTTTTTTCGGTAAGTATTGCCTTAGGTAGGTACGCCCTTTAAAAGGGATCATTCCCTCGTCGATTGACACCCACTGACCCAATTCCCACAGCCTAGGAAAATTTTCTTGTATAATCTCAATAAAGACTCGAACATTGAAAAGTTTGTCATACTGAGGGGAGTCACGAGGAGCTGCCAGACGGGAGTCAGTGAGATGAAAATAACGTTTGATATTCTGATACCTCACGTACCCCATGATGCTTGCAAGGTCTGGCCACTGCCAGAAGTCTGACACAGCGCCAATCCAATAATCTGTTTCAGCAGGCAACCCCATCACCCCCATCATTATAAGGATCGCCAAAAATGAAAGTATGTCAGATAGTGTCACGGGTACCCAAGGCCGCTGACGCTCTGAGGGGTTGAGATTACGTTTCCAGGTTGCATACTTGTTGGTGTTTCTTGTGACATTCTGCCAGAATTGCGTGGGTAAGAACATAAAGAAAATATCCACCATACTGAGGAGGTCGGGGGAACGCACAGAAAGTGATGCCCTGGACTGCCCTTCGAATGCCGGCAGCACACGAGGAGGTGCAACACCCACCTTCCATTCTTTGACATCTTTGAACTCACTGGCAGGTAGGCTATCGCCTTCGTCAATCTCTAGTGCCGGATCCTCCTCCTCGTCTTCACCAGACCCCTCATCTTCTTCGACATCATCGTCACTGACAAGTGAGTCGCTGGGATGAGGGGCTCGTTTGTTGTCCATATCTCCTTCTTTTTGATCCTCTTCATCGATTGAACTACCCGACTCATCCCCCGACTCTGGCGGTCTGTTGGAAAACAGTACAGTAAGGAATACTGACAGCCAACGCCGATGCATGTATGGAAGTACAGAAATCTACTATACTTCCAGCATCGTCCTTGGCCGACAACAAAACAGAAGCAAATTGCACAAAATAGCTGAAACCAGGTAGGGATAGGTACACATAGTCATCGTCATCAGGGTCGCTGGGTATCAAGCCTCACTGCAAACACGCAGAGAAACCATTCGACATCACAAGAAAAATTCGAGGTTCAAGAAAAACAAGTCTACCCAGCATTTATTGCATTTTTGGCATCTCCGTCGATTTCCTGGCCTTGCCCAAGTATGCCGTTATCGGCAGAGCCACTCCCTTCAATTCTGTATTTGATAATCTCCGAAGCAATCATCATGGAATCGTCTTCATCCTCCGCATCCCACTTCATCCAAAACTTGTCTTTTGTACGACCATACTGTCGAGAAACAGTACCCTCAATCTCCCTCGTCACGTCTTCCAGTCATCAGGCCATTTTTGTTTGGCATAAGCCTCACCAAATTCCCTGACCGGAAGACGCACACGGACTGTGAGAAGCTCTTGGTGCGCAGACATGATGTTGAAAAAAAAAAAAAAAAGGTCCCCGCCACGTAAAAAAAGGCAACGAAAATTCGTGAAAAAAAGTGGTTGGTGCCTGGTTTCAGTTTCATATTTAAGTCACTTCTAGAAAAGCTATGACGTTCTGGTTTTCACAGATAGCTTCCCCAACACGTAAATATTAAATTTGCAGCGTAGTACAACTTGTTTCGATTGGTATTTATGTTTTTATTCAACTCAAAAATTCAAACCACTTTTGGGGATTGAAGCCGCCCACTTTGGGGATTGAAACCGGTTAAGGGTTAAAGTTGAATTTCATTAGGATTTGATAAAATAAATATAATTATATACATTTATTTCGATGTAAACCGTGGCAGCGCAACAATCAAGTGAGAACAAACTCATGAGATGATGAGTGCCACGGTCACAGGACTCGTGTAAAACAAGGTCACTCACTCTGATCTCTAAGCTTCCACACCGGTTTTATGCTTCAAAAACATTATTAATATACCAAAAAAGCTAGTATTGATATTATTTCATGCATAGTTCAAGTAGTAGGTGAGTATGTATAGCAGTACTAGACAAGGGAGTGGCCAGTAGCGGCCTCTGAGTGTCACATGTAGGCGCAGATAGGTAAATATGCGACCTTTTCTTATACCCCTATACACAGTGATGTATAGAAGAGCTATATCTCTTTAAGATGTAGTTATATCCATTTTTATTTATATACTTTTGAGCCGGTTGAAAACGATAATATTACGATTCATAACCGGTACTACTTGTTTAAGCCGTATAATATTATCGTTAGGGGTGACACTGGGAAATGCCTCTCTTTTTCCTTTTTGTTGCTTGGCTCTGACAGTCTCCTACATTTTCCGCCATACTGGTTTCCTCTCTTTGTGGAGGAGGAAGATTAGGTTATTATCAGAGTGCTGTGAAATTGGAAGGATAAATACCCCGCTTGCATTAATAATATCTTTTGATTATAACCGACAAAAGTTGAGTCCCAGCCTAGATTTTCATATCCTCATAATTTCAATTCAGCAATTTGAAAAATAGCCACTCCCCTAAGCAAAGAAAGAAGGACAGGTAGTGGAGGAGTGTAGGAAAGGAGTTGGGGAGGTGTTAGCAGCTTGCAGTGCACAAAAACAACAGTGAAATCTTGCACAGAGGCACATAATGCGGCACGACAAGACACTCGTTGTGTGTACGATCTTGACACCTCAAACAGTGTGATCGGAGTGTGTAAGGTGCATAGAAAGTGTACTCAGTGGGACAGAAACATTAGGGGGCTCACTGGTGTGATTGTCGAGCCGGAGGAATGCTTAACAAACACACACAAGGAGAAGGAAAACACCCTCCTATCAAGTCTGTCAACACTCCTACCGACACACAAACGTTGTTGACACGTCAATACGTGCAACGCGGCAGAAGAAAAACAAACAAACGACACACATAAAGAATCCTACTCCTTTGGCATAAAACCTGTTTATACTAACAACACCCGTCCCACACCAAAGAAGGTAGCCATCTCTCAAAGGGGTGGTAGGCCAGTCTATTAAGACATAGGCCGGGGGAATTGAGTGTAAATTGAAGACAGGGAGGCTAAAAAGGAGTGTTTTGGGAACGATTTTTATTTTTGTTCACAGACAACGAAATACACACCCCACATCACACTCAAACACTCCAAACGTGTTGCGTGGTGTCACCAAGGTCAGCAAGGACAAGAACTCGGATACCGAGCAGCTCCCAAGACATCAACGACAAGTGTGTGAAGAGTCACCAGCACTCCGTACACACACAGGCATACACACTCTCGTAGACACACAGACGAGACACACACCTCACATCACACCCAAGCACTAACAACGTGTGTGTGGTGTCAAATAGGTCACCAAGAACAAAAACTCGGACACCGAGCAACTCACAAGGCATCAGCCGTTGTTGTGTGAAGAGTCAGCAGCACTCGGTACACACAAACACATACACACACACGAGAACACTCACAAACACACCCCCCATAGCTCAAAAAGGCAAAGCTTCGGTTGGTTTTTGAGTTGGGAAAGGCTCTTTCAAAAAAGGACAATAACAGTGACCTATTGGGCTGAGCCCAGAAAGGATCATTGAAAACCTTTTTGAACGATTATTGATTGTGTACGCACGAGGGCGGAGTAAGGTTGCTAACCGACTTGTTTGTGAAGCACAAGTGTGGTGTACTAAGGAAGAAGGAAGAAGGAAGAAGGAAGAAGAAAGAAGGAAGAAGGAAGAAGGAAGAAGGAAGAAGAAAGAAGAAAGAAGAAAGAAGAAAGAAGAAGAAGAAAGAAGAAGAAGAAGAAGAAGAAGAAGAAGAAGAAGAAGAAGAAGAAGAAGAAGAAGAAGAAGAAGAAGAAGAAGAAGAAGAAGAAGAAGAAGAAGAAGAAGAAGAAGAAGAAGAAGAAGAAGAAGAAGAAGAAGAAGAAGAAGAAGAAGAAGAAGAAGAAGAAGACGAAGAAGAAGAAGAAGAAGAAGAAGAAGAAGAAGAAGAAGAAGAAGAAGAAGAAGAAGAAGAAGAAGAAGAAGAAGAAGAAGAAGAAGAAGAAGGAAGAAGAAGAAGGAGAAGAAGAAGAAGAAGAAGAAGAAGAAGAAGAAGAAGAAGAAGAGAAGAAGAAGAAGAAGAAGAAGAAGAAGAAGAAGAAGAAGAAGAAGAAGAAGAAGAAGAAGAAGAAGAAGAAAGAGAAAAAGAAAGAGAAAAAGAAAGGAAAAAGAAGAAAGAAGAAAGAAGAAAGAAGAAGAAGAAGAAGAAGAAGAAGAAGAAGAAGAAGAAGAAGGAAGAAGAAGAAGGAAGAAGGAAGAAGAAGGAAGAAGGAAGGAGGAAGGAGGAATGAGGAATGAGGAAGGAGGAAGGAGGAAGGAAGAAGGAAGAAGAAAGAAAGAAGAAAGAAGAAAGAAGAAAGAAGAAAGAAGAAAGAAGAAAGAAGAAGAAGAAGACGAAGAAGACGAAGAAGAAGAAGAAGAAGAAGAAGAAGAAGAAGAAGAAGAAGAAGAAGAAGAAGAAGAAGAAGAAGAAGAAGAAGAAGAAGAAGAAGAAGAAGAAGAAGAAGAAGAAGAAGAAGAAGAAGAAGAAGAAGAAGAGAAGAAGAAGAAGAAGAAGAAGAAGAAGAAGAAGAAGAAGAAGAAGAAGAAGAAGAAGAAGAAGAAGAAGAGAAGAAGAAGAAGAAAGGAAAATGAAAAGAAAAAGGAAAAGGAAAAGAAAAAGAAAGAAAGAAAGAAAGAAAGCAGAAAAAAGAAAGAAAGAAAAAACGAAAGAAAGGAAGGAAGGAAGAAAGAAAGAAAGAAAGAAAGAAAAAAAGAAAGAAAGAAAGAAAGAAAGAAAGAAGGGAAAAAGATAAGGAGAAACAAGCACACTAAAGAAACAAGACAGGAAAATAAATACTATAAAAGAAAAGAAAAGTACAGAAAGAAAGAAAGAAAGAAAGAAAGAAAGAAAGAAAGAAAGAAAGAAAGAAAAGAAAAGAAAAGAAAAGAAAAGAAAAGAAAATAAAAGAAAAGAAAAGAAAAGAAAAGGAAAGGAAAAGAAAAGAAAAGAAAGAAAGAAAAAAGAAAGAAAGAAAAAAGAAAGAAAGAAAAAAAGAAAGAAAAGAAAAAAAGAAAGAAAGAAAGAAAGAAAGAAAGAAAGAAAGAAAGAAAGAAAGAAAGAAAGAAAGAAAGAAAGAAAGAAAGAAAGAAAGAAAGAAAGAAAGAAAGAAAGAAAGAAAGAAAACAAATAGCTTTGCCTGATTGTTTTGCTTACTACTTCCCTTAGTAGATGATAACCCAGACCGTGTCAAGAATTTAATCAATTCTTGCCACCCTCTGGGTTGTTGGAGCCTTCCTGTTGATAGTAAATACTAAGCCTCAAAACAGCAAAATAAAAAAAGCAAAATTTTTGATAAATACAAGAAAGCAAAATAAATAAATTCGTTTTCCTGTATTTCAAAAAAAAAGACGAAAAAAATGATAGCCACAAAAAAGCAGTAAAAAAAAAATAAGAACCATAAAAAAGCAGTAAAAAAAAATGAGACCCATAAAAAAGCAGTAAAAAATCCAGTAAAATAAATACAAAGAAACAAAAACAACCAAATAGCCTTATATAGCACACTACAAGAAAACATATGTCATATTTTTATTTATTATTTAAAAGAAAAAAAACTGACATAATATAGAATGAGTGAGAGAACAATTAGAAAGGTTTCAAAAGGTGGAGTATGTATTAAGAAGAATGAAATTGATGTTAGATGGAGGGAAAATGGGGAACAAAAAAGAAAGGTATTTTACATAGGAAAAAAGAAAACAAAGGAAGAAGTTGAAAAGCAAGCAATGGAGTTTTACGAAAAGGAAGTATTATCAAAATACGAAGAAGATAATAAAAATACTGATTACAATCAATTAGCGAAGCAAAAGAAGTCAGAATGGAGAAAAGAAAAAATTAAAGAAAAATATACATGTGTCTGTGGAAAGACGATAGGAATATATAGCAAATACACACACGAAAAAAGCCAATCACATAGAGACTTCTTTGCGGAGAAAGAAGAGATTATGTTAGGCGGTCGTAAAGTAATTCGTATAGCATATAGAAATGATGACATAGAAAGATATTTTAAAAACAAATAATTAATTTTATTTTAAACAAATATTATTTATATGTATATAACAAAGATTTTAAAAATCTTTGAAAATGACAACGACCAGAGTTGTGGGTGTTTCGTTTGATGGGAGACAAGATAATATTTCTTATCTTAAAACCATTGGACGAGGTGAAAAAGTTTTTATTCAACACGAGCCAGAAAACAAATTTGACAAAAATGCGATAAAGGTTGAAACAGAAAGCGGAAAGCAACTCGGATATATCAGCAAGCACTTAGCAGAAACTCTAAAGATTAAAGGAAGGAAACAAGTATATTATTCAATCTATGGAGGAGGGGCAGGAAAACATTATGGAATTGAAATTACTATCCCTTGATACAAATGATATTTGTTTCTGTTTCTTTCAGAAACATCAACAAACATCGCCAACCATTAAATTAAAAAATACGATGTTTTAGAATAAGTGAGAGTGCGACAGCACGAAACGCAATTCTAAAATATCACAAACAATATTTAATATATATTAAAGATTATTTTTTTTATTATATATACACAAAGATGGGAAGAAAACCAATATACAAAACACAAGAAGAGAAAAAGGAAGCCTTACGGAGAAAGGCGAGGGAATTTATACAAAAAGATCCAGAAAGACATAGACAGAAGTCAATGGAGTATTACAACCAAAATAAAGCATTGATAGCAGAACGGAGAAAGAAAAAAAGAGATGAAGTAAAGCAAGCATTACTTAAGTTGAAAAGAATGGAGGAGGCAATGAAATGAATTTCCATTTAAACTTTTAATTTCTATTAATTATTATATATAAATATAACAGATAATTTATTATTATTTTTTATAATTTTTATATCTGTATTAATATAAAAAGTATGCCACCACCTTTACCACCCAGACCAACGAAGGAAAATGTAGAACTAGCAAAGGTAAGGGCGAACTTAAGGGAAACTAAGATAAGGGAAGAGAAGAAGCGAGAGGTAAAACTAGTAGAACTAAGACCGATAAAAAACAGAGGTATAAATGGATATACATACCCTTCAAAAGACCTTGACATTAACTTCTATGATATGGATACGATTGAAATATTAATCATGAGAGCAGTTAAGGATGCTAAAAATAGAGGTCTGACAAACGAAGCAAGCCTTCATGTCAAGTTTGGGTATATAACAGATGCCGATGATAGCCAAACTATTTTGAATCAAAATAGTTTATTTTACAAGTGGAAAACTTTTAACTCAGTTAAGTTAAAAGACATTGATGAGTTGTTTCGTGATATATATCTATACAACGAACAAAATCTTGAAGCCAGTGCGAATGGATATGAAAGAATTATTCAACATATAACTATTCAAATCATTCAAGAAGACGGAGGCGGTTGTAATTCTTCAGGTAAAGACTTGAAAAATAAAACGGTGGAAGGAATACATATTAATCCAAGGAGTAAGGATAATAATTGTTTCTTCTATGTTGTTAAGGATATATTAAATCTACCTTTGAAAGGTAAATCAAAACTCAATAAAAAAGTATGTAATGATATTAGACAGGAATTCAAACTTGAACATAATTCATATATACCACTTTCAATAGGATATGAAATCTTAAAAAAATATTGTATTGATGGTAAGTATTTTGAATTGACTGATGCAACAAGCAGACAGACATTCAAAAATTTTGAAGACCCTTTAATAACCGCAGATGTGCTTTGTTATCTACTCAAAGGACATTATATAAGTTTCATAAAAAGAAACAAAAATAAGTGTCCAGATTGTTATAAAGAGTATTATAATAATCATAAATGTAATAATAAAAGAATTTCATATGTAAGAGCGAAACTCAGAAAGAAAGAAAATCAAGTGAGGTCTTTATTAACTACTTTTGAAGAGGCTAAGTATAATAATCAAGATGAAGTATTTCATTATGACTTAGAGACTTTTACAAATGAATACGAATTACACACACCATACATAGCAGGCTATACCATTTCAGATATCGGTTTTAAATATGTAGCAGGTGATGAATGTATTCCTAAATTACTTGATATAATTTTCAAATATGCGGAGGAGTTAGCAGAAAGAAAACCGAAAGCGAAATTATATGTTAATGCTTTTAACGGAAGTAAGTTTGACCATTACTCATTACAGAAAGAATTTATCAAAAGAAGAATAAAAAATTCAACTCTTATGAACAATGGTGCTATTATTTCATTAGAATACAAAAATATAAAATTCTGGGATTTATGTAAGCACACTGAGGGAAGTCTAAAAAAGAACCTTGAAACTCTTGGATGTAATGTGTTAAAAGGCGACTTTGACCATGACAAGGCGAAACGATGGGAAGAAATGGACGACAAAACAAAAAAGGAATGTCTAACATACTTAGAAAAAGATGTTATGGGACTAAAGGAACTACACGACAAACTAAACAATCAAATATATGAAGAACATAAAATTAACTTAACTGCTTATATATCTACTTCGTCTCTAACTTGGAATTTATGGAAAAAGAAGATAGATGGTAAATATGTTATTCAACTACCGAATTTAAAACAAGAAAAAGATTTTAGAAGGGCGGTATATGGTGCTAGAACTTATCCAAGCAAAAGACGATTTATTTCGGAGCAATATCAAAAATATGTGAATGGAGAAATCGGATTTGATGAGGTTGTAGATTATCTTATTGATGCTGATGTAGTAAGTCTTTATCCAACGGCGATGCTTGAACTATTTATGACTGGCGAAATAAAGGAATGTGTAGGAGAAATGAAAGGGAAACTCGGGATATATAATGTTGATTACATATCTCCAAAAAATCTATTACACCCGCGGGTTCCATACAGAGATAGTAAGGGGTGTTTAAAGTGGGAGTTAAGAGATATGAAAGACCAATGGCTAACTTCAATAGATATTGAAGATATGATTGAACTTGGCTACCAAGTCAAAATCATTCGTGGATATTACACTGAAGAAGCCGAACCTGTATTTAAAGAATATATTTCGGACTTATTCAAGAAAAAACAAAATTCAAAGAAAGGCACACCGCAGTATTTATTATCAAAGTTATTTATGAATGCTTTATACGGAAAGACAATTCAAAGACCGATAAACTCTGTAAGTAAATACATATCAAAAAATCACGAGTATTGGAAATTCTGGGCTAAACACGTGATAACCGATATTGAAAAGTTTGCGAGCGGAGCGTCGCAACGTGGCGAAGCCACTTGTGAAGAGGCTGATGGTGAATTATGGTTAATAAGTGGTATTCCAAGAGATGAGCAAGAAAAAGAAGAAAAAATTACAAAACCAACTCATTACGGAGCATTTATCCTAGCATACAGCAGACGAATTATGTATAAGTATATGACAGAAGCCAACCCAGACAACGAACCCGACAGAGATTATTATTACACGGATACAGACAGCATTCAAAGCCATGTAAGAAACATTGAACGGATTAAAAGATTTAGAGATAAATCAATCGGCGGAATGGATGACGACCTTGGAACAGATTGTAAAATAATAAGGGGAATATGGGTAGCACCAAAATTGTATATGTTGGAGTATGTAAAGAAAGATGAAGAAAAAGGTAAAACTCATTTCCACTTTAGAGGAAAAGGTTTAGATTTGAAAAAGTTAAATCCAACCGCTTATGAATTAATGGATAAGGGTGAAAGTTTAACTAATACCAGAGACTTTATAATGAAGAAAATACATACTACCAGAAACAGCAAACAACAACATATTGATCACTTTAGCATACAACACCAAAAGAATGTTGTAAAAGTAGTTAATAAAACAAGATGGTGCGGACGGGAGTTTATCAACGAAAATGATAGTATCCCGTATGGATATCAAAAATTGTAAGTAATTAATTAATTATTTTTTATTTTTTTTATTAGTCTATATATACTACTCTACTATGACCACCCTTACGAGACTTTGTGAGAAGTTTGAACAACTTTCCATTGAAAATAAAAAAGAAAACTTTTCTATCACCGATGTCAAAAAGGTAATAAACGACGAAATTAAGGCAATTGAAAAAAGTAGAGAAGGAAAGCCAAAGGATACTTTTCCATTTGGTAAATATAAAGGTAAGAAAATTCAAGATGTTGCTACAATTGACAAACCATATCTTGAATGGGTTATGAAACAGCCGTGGTTTGATAAATTTACGGACATTAAAAGTGAAGTTAAAAAATATTTATAATAAAAAAATTAATATTTATATTATATACGAATTATGTCAGACCTCTCAACCAAACAAGACTACTTGAATGAAATTGAAAAATGGAACCTTGACGGCGAAATAAAAAAGCCGACTATTAAATGGACTAAGCCTGACATTGTATCTTTCTATGAGCAATATAAACCAAGAGATGATAATGTGAAAGTCGTTATTCCATTAGAAAGCGTGTTGGAAGAAGAGCAGAGCACACCTTTTAAGGAGACTGACTTGAAAGAAACTGGAATTACAGAGATTAAAATGAATGTGGGTGAAGAAATAGCGCAAAATGAAACCGATGTTTTTCTTCAATATGGTAAGTATAAAAAAATGAAAATTGAAGATGTTGCTAAGATTGATAAACCATACCTTGAATATTTAATTCAACAACCTTATTTTAATAACAAAGATGCGGTAAAAAAATATCTGTGATGATATTACATCGTCTTCTATTAATTTTTTTTTGCTTTAGTGATCCTCAATAAAGTTCGCGATTACATTAATATTGCTACCAGCACCTGCCGACACAGCCTTCTGTGTGAATGTCAAAACATCGTTCGGTGTTAATTGAATATCGTATGTTCTGAGATTAATCTGTTGAGTTGAGGTGGCATTTACATAAATCTTAAAAATTGTCGTTCCGTTGGCGATAGCGGTTGCTTTTGTGTCTGTATCTACGATTGAAGTTGCGGCATCAACATCAGCAAAACCACCCCCTGTTAGTGTCCCATTCAATACCATTCTGACGACATTTGACTTAGTATCTTCATTTGTAATACTTACCAAGGAAGGAAAGACATTTGAATAGTTGGTGAGGCTATTATTGAATAGTGCTTTATTCCTGATACTTAAAATGGGGCTTTCAGTGGTGCTCGTTTTTTCGTCTCCTTCCGCAGTATTTGTAATACTTGTATTAATAGTATTTGACCCCTCAATGAATAAACTAGCACTCGCCGTTTTAAGAATTTGTATTCCAACCGCCGCATCATTTCTCATGACTGCCGTAAAAGGTAATGTTGTATTTCGCAGGCTTACACCAGTATTTGCATTCGCATACTCAATCATATGAACTAATTGAAATTCACCAGTCTCTGGATTTTCAATTGAAAACTTAATAGCACCAAACCCGAGATACTGAAATTGAATTTGAAATACATTTCCTTTACTCCAGTCTAAGTTCGGCATAGCAGAAGTTCCATCGCAAGGGTCGTCCCAGTCTTCTTGGTCGATATAAACTGCAACACCTCCTTTAATATGCGCGATATTCATTCCTGCTTGATTTTTGTAAAAATAAAATCCATCGTTAAGGTCATTTCCTATTCCAATAAATGAATAGTAATCTTTTGTATCATCCGTTGTCCATATAGCAGTAAAGCGGGCGAGGACACCCATTCCAGTTCTATATTTTATTCTCCTTTTACTTACTAATCCAGCATCTGCCGTAGCATTAGCAGTTGTTTTCAATTCAGCCATATTATTCAAGAATGACACAGACGATTTTGTTTCTGTTTTTGTCCATATCCTAGTATTAATGGTATATGGAAAGATTTCTTGTAATACTGGTGTTAATTGCGCAGTTGTTGTTTCACCAAAGGCTGTCTTCATATTATCAATGTGTCCATCATATCCTACTTTTAGGTTAATGAACTCTCCTTTAGGATTTTGTGCGATTAAATTTCTCTGGTGGGACATCTCTATATATAAACAAAAAAATTAACTATCAAAAATTAATAATTACCTCTTAACTAATAGTAATCATATTAGCCTTAACCTGAACCTCCCGCTGAGTGATTGCCACTGTGTAGTGATTAAGAGCCGTACCATTAACTCCAGCAGTAGTAGCAATAAATTCCCATCGTCTTTCATTGGAAAGGTCAAGCCCACTGATTTCATTCTGATCCTTGCTCCATAGCGGGCGGGTATTATCCCAAGCATCAACCCAGAACCAGTTGTATTTATACACATCGTTATTCAACACAGCCGAACCCTCAATCTTTGACTTCAGATACATATAGTCTTCTTCAGTAGCACAGTTAATGTTAAACTCTTGTTGTCGTGCTCCGTCTAGAGTAGTGTAAAAACTAGTCACCTTTGCTGCCGCACGATTATCATGGTCATAAGCAGTGTTCTTTTTTTCTTCAGTATTGAAAGCTGAGTGATAAATCTTCTTCAAACGGCGTCCGTGCCCACGGTCAAAACGCATAATAATGTTTTGGGATGTGCTTACTCCAAATGTATTCTTATAAACATAAGGATAATCAATGTTGAAGCTCATACCTTCAGGGCTAGCAATCTTCTGTTGAATCGATTGAATGACATCGGGGTTAGTTTCAACAGCAAGAAACAAGGCAAGATCAGTGACATCGGCAGATACAGCCATAGCAGCACTACCAACATTCGCAGTGCTAATACAAGTAGCAGCACCATTCGTCACCGTATAAGCAGTTCTGTCAGTAGCACTCCACACAATTCGCATAGTCAAAATCTCTGGAAACATAATAGTCTTATCAAGTGCAAAAATAGTGTTAATAAGCATACCCAATGGAATTTTCACATTAATAGCCAAAGCGGCATTCGCTCCACTTCCCACAAGATACTTCGCCTCGTTGTAATTAACATTTACGGCGGATAGTGCTCCAACTCCAGTTGTCAAAGCTGCATCATCGTGACGACGAGAAGCAATCACTGGCTCTCGCAATAGTCCCTGAGTTGCGGCGGCAACATCGTTATTACCATCAACAGCTGCACGAAAGGCCGTTCTAGTTGCTTCAAGTGCACTAATGTTAATCAAACCGTTAGCATTACATTTTTGAAGCATACAGCCCCAACCAGCATTCGCAGGAAGTGCCGCACTATCGTGATTAGGAAGGTCAAGGAAATCCTTCAAACTCATTTCTGGTTTCCAAAGCATTTTAGTCACATTTCTAAGATTGTTAAGGTCGCACAGATAAACACCGCTACGGGTCTGAAGTTGAATTTGAGAAATTTGTGAAAGGCAGTCCATAAAAATTCTTGAATAAATGTTGGCACCCGCCGCTCTCAAGCTATAACTAAAACTCAAATAAGACCTAGCGAGATTAAAAGGTCGGCTAATAAGGTCAAAACTTCGTTCTTGTCCGCCAGCAGTGGTGACTTCAAATGAAGCAGAGCCCTCACGTGGAGCAAGTTTATTCAAACGATACGAAGCACTGATGTAGTCAGTCTTACTGAAGTCCAATTCTCCTCCGTGTTGAGTAGGCATTTTGTTTTTAGTTTTTTGGCAGTTGTGGAAAATTAACTAATTCACCAGAATATATTAGAAAGATTTTAAAAATCTTTGAGCAAAAATAAAAAATAAAAAAATAAATAATTCTAAAATAATTATCTAGATTTTAACAAATTGAAAAATGATGTAAATAAATTAAAATAATTAGTCTCTCTGTAAATTAATAATGTCATAACAATACCTAACCCATTAAGATTAATTGCTTGGTCGTTTTCGTCTGTAAGATAAAACCTATATACATTATTTGAACTGGTGGATAATTTCTTACCATACTCAGACCCACTTCCGTCGTATATAACGGCTCCGAATGGAATTTCGTTGGCTGTATATATTTCTTGTAGCACATGATTATCTCCTTCCCCCACTAAGTCCGATTGAAGATACAGAGTTTTTTCCCCTGTCAAAATAATTACATTAGGCGACTTAATAAAATTATTGGCAAAGAAATATGTAGAGTTTCTATCAAACCCCATAACCTCGTGGATACGGGTATCACCACCAAATATAAAACGTGGTTGAATACCTCCATTATTTGACACACTAAAGGTTAATTTACCATCCTCTGGATCGGTATTCGTATTATTACTGGATACCACATAAGTATAGTCATTTGGACTTTCCGCGGTTAGTACCTCGGCCAGTTTATTTTTTAGATTGTTCATCGTGTAGTTTCCCTCTGGTATCGTAATTAAAGCCTCATACCCGTCTTCGCTAAGAGTAAAACTATTATATGGTGAAGCCACAGAATAATACGATTTCGGCACATAAATATGAAGTATTTTGCAGTGAGTTGGATTGTCTAGTGATTTTAAGTTTATTTCGTGTGTGAAGTCGCTGTCTGTCCCCGTTATTCGGTTTTTGCTGTTGATATAGTAAATACCACTTGACCTGCCCCCTTTGTAATCCATGATATTTAGAATTGCGCTTTACTGCCCGAAGGGCGTAATCACTCTACGAGATGGTCGTGCTCCGCACTCTCGCTTATAAAAAAATCACTTGTGATTTTTGCTATAACACAAACTTCGTTTGTTTATATTCTAAACATCGTTTTTTCTTTTTCAAAAAAATTAATGCTTCTTGTAATCCTTAAAAGTGCGTAGCCCCCCGATGTTTGTGGAAGGGGCTGAGCCCCTTTCCAAACCCGCGGGGTATGGTAGGGGTGGAACCCCTCCAAACAAATATCAAATGAAGGTATCAAAATTACCATATCCATTCTGTGCTTTTAATTTCTCCGCTTCTTCTTCCTTTAAGTCTGTGTATCCACTAGCAAACTTAAAGCGGTTGCCTTTCGCTCGCTCCATTAAAAACCTCATTGAGTGCCATCCGCATGTGTCGGTTGTGTCAGATTGTTGTTTTACTTGATTAATCTTCATTAATAAATAACTATCGGGGTGGCTTTTGTCAATTAGTCGTTTCATTTGTTGTTGAAAGTCTTCCGTTGGTTGGTAAAGTGCTAATGGGTCATACACTTCCACTGACCTGTCTTTATCCAGACTTACCCATATAGCAATCCAATGAGACCCCGCTTGTTTGTGATTATCCAAATTCATAATAAATCCGTATCGCTTTCTTTTTTCTGGATTTAGTTTGTAGATTTCATCACTGGCTATCGCTCCGAGATACCATCCATATTTTTTCATTATGTCATCTATTTCATTAGTCATTAAACCGCGCCCCTCTCCTTGTAATGGGACTTGCTCTGGCTGTGGTTTTGACTCTGGTTGCTGTGGCTCCTCTGGTGGTGTTCGGTCTGGCGGTGTAGTCGTATCCGCTGGTGGCTCCGGTGGCGGTGGTAGCGGTGTCTCCGCGATGAGTGGCTTTGCCACGATGTTCTGCTCCGCAGAACTTGTTCTCGGGGGTATGGTAGGGGGTGAAACCCCCTCCAGTGGCATCCCTTCATCAACATTTAAATCCGCTGAAACTTGTTTATCTACATTTGGGTCTATTGTCATTTTGTTAGTTAGAGTATTTACAAAATCCTTTTTATTCATTGTGTGCCTCCAATCTTTGCGGGATAAATATTTTTTTATTTTCGCTATTGAAAATACCTTATCAATTAATTCATCTAATGTCTTCGCTCCACTACCTTTTTGTTCAGTAATACCCATATACTCTTCATATCTAGCATAATCCGCCACTTTTCTTTTTACGTTTTCCACCTCACTTCCAACATCAATATTAAACCTTTTAATCATGTTAATAATCCACTTTGAAGTGTCTTTGTAATTTAATTTGTTATGACCATCATTATCTAGTCTCTTTTTTAAAGCCTGTGCTAACTCTTTTATGGTAATGGTTGGGTGATAAGTTTTTGAAAATCCAGAGATTAAAAATTGATTAATTTGTAAATTTTCAAGATGCTTACCCTTTTCTTCCGCTTTCTTTTTTTCCTTTTCAAGTTTTTCTTTATATTCTTCTGCTAACTTTTTCTGTTCTTCTAAAGATGTCGCTGTGGCTATAGCCATCTGAATATCTTGACTGGCTTTTTGTAAGTCTTTGAGACTCATCTTTTTTATGAACTTATCTGTATATCCTGCTAATTTCAGTGTTTCAATATCTTTCTGCTTTTGCTTTTTTTCTTCCTCATATTGCTCTTTCGTTTTCAATGGTGCTTCATCTCCTAAATTAGGTAAGGCTGGTGCTTGTGGTGGTGCTCCAAATGGTGGTGCTAATGGTGGTGCTTGTGGCTGTGCTTGTGGTTGTCCCTGTTGTTGTGGCATGATATATTGATACTGCTGTGGCGGTGGCATAATAGCCAATCTTTGGTTCCTTTGCTGTTCGTATTGTAAATCCTCTATGAGTTTTTGCTCCCTCCTTAGTTCTCTGTCTTTTTGCTCTTGTCGTTCCTTGATATCGGATAGTTCATTGCGGTGTATCCTTGCTAACTCATCCTGCCTTTCCTTCACATCTGCTACGTCTTTTCGTTCTAGCCTTTTCTTTTCTTCTTCTAAATCCTCCCTTTTCTTCTTTTCCTTTTCTTCCTCGTCATGTATTAACTCATATTTCTTTTGTAAGTTGCTTTGTATTTGGTTTCGGTTCTCATGTTCAAGACGATTGAAATCAGATTTGATTATTTTTTCTCTTGGTTTGCGACTAGCCCTTTGCGGCCTCGGCTTACCAATATATTTCATAAAAAGTTTAACGATTTGTAATGTGCTTAAATCATTTGTTTTCTTACCAAAATTAAGATAATATTTTTTACCCTTCTGGATAATATATGGCCTCCCGCTCTTATTTCTATAAACTCGTGGGGGTCTTACCTTAGCCTTTTTCTTATTAGTCTTTTTAGCGACCATTTGATATTTTAGAATTGCGCTTCGTGCTACGCACTCTCTCTTATTCTAAAACATCGATTTTTTATTTTAGGAAAAAATAATGGTCATCGATGTTTTGTGATGACGGCAGTCAGAACAAAATATCAAAAATATTTAATGAAACTTTACAGCACCTCCTCGTTGCTTACCATACCCAAGTTTTGCGGCAGTAGCACTAACACTACCCGCGTAAGGCACCCCAACACTACTCAATGCCCCCGCAGTCCTAGAGATTACCTTATTATCGCGAAGAAATTTATTAACAGCCAAGGCAGTTTTTCCGACCTTTGCCCAGTTAATCTTTCCTCCCTTTTGACCACATCCCTTCTTCTTAGTTTTCTTTTTTCCTCCCTTCTGTGGCATTGATGGATTGTATCCGATGTTATATCCTGATGGTTGTGAAATTATCACTGGTGATACTGGCATATATAAGAAAGATTTTAAAAAAATCTTTCAGCAAAAAATTAAAAATAATTATTTACAAAATTTTTTCACTTAAGACGATAAGCAAAGTTTTTTCTTAACTCATCATCAACACTTGAAACATAAAGAAAATTAAATCTCTCCTTTGTTGCTTCGTGATACTTTTGAAGAAAGTAATCAAAGTCAAAAGATAAGTCTAAGTGTTTATACACTAGTTCCATTTTGTCCTGAGACTGGCTTGGAAAGATTAATAGATAATCTAACTGCTTAATGGCTTCTGGCCGTAGGTCGTTCAAATACTGACTAGACATAATCACCTTACTTTTATAGTGTCTGTTCTTTTTTAACAAATCGCTTACGGACTTGTCTCTTAAACCGCTCCCTAAATCATCCAAAACAAAAACAACCTCTGGAGATATATATTTACTCGGCCTTTCTTTCGGTGCCTCCTTTATCTGTTTCTTTTCTTTTCCAAAGTATAAAAATTGTGGTTTCTCCATCGGTTCTTTATCATCCTGTTTTACGTCTCCTTCGTGCTCTTCATCCTGCCTGTTCAGTTTGTCTAGTTCATAGTCTATCACATTCACCCCGTCTGATTTGAGAAAGGTATAAATCGCCATTGGGTTGCCTCTGTTCTTAAAGTGCTTTACCATTGCTTTATAAATGTAGTCCTTGTGAATTGTTGAAGCGATAATGACAATACGGGTTTTTTTGTCTGTTGTCCGTTTCAGTATTTCAAAGAGTGCTGTTGTTTTCCCGCTCTTCTTTCTAGCAAGTAGAAATATGTTGGCATACGGCTCATTAAATAATTTATAACCTTTTGCTTTTTTGTTTCCATCACCCTCTTGTTTTACTGGCTTCACCTTGACATTGTTTATTTTAAGCATCGTATATTCTAAGCCAAAAATTCCAAACACACAACAATTCGCCCCGCTAAATTTCCTGTGTCAATATTTCCGCTGTCAGTTTCAAGGATTTTAAATGTATATTGTCCGTCCGTCCATCCGACGACACCCAAATTATAACCGAGATTTGAAATGTTTGCTGTGGTGCTGTCCGCGAATGTTCCAATAATTCCAATTCTATCCATGTAAAGAATTCTGGTTTTGGTTTCCGTCTGGTCGTTCATATAGTGGATAAACTTAACATTCATTTTGGTGGGTGTGAATGACATTTGAATATTTTTATTAAATGTTTTGCTTCCTCCCGCAAAATCATTGCTCAGAAAAATAATCTTTTGGTATTTATAGTCAGTCATGGTTATATTACTACTCATAAACTTTTTAATAATCAAAATATTTTCGCGGACTGCCTGCGACTTTTACTCACGGATAAGTGAAAAAAAGAATATAAGTTGTGTTTATTGTATTCAAAAAGGTATAGATACTAAATTTAAATGTATTTACAAACCAATGTCAGATTGGTGTATAAGTTTTGATGAAGCCATGCCTTTAATGTGTGCTGGCGATAGTTCGTCTTGGTATAAAATACATACCTATGAATGTTCATTTCTTTGAAGAAGGTGATGGAAGGCATATCCCAATCAAAAGTGTTAAAATACCGACATAAGTATTAGCAACCTCACAAGGTAAGTTCTTTTCAGATAGCCTTACGATACAAAGGGTTATAATGGAGATAATGATACCCATTTGAAATAAGTATTTAATAAGTCGGCTGTCTGTCGGTCTGTTTTTCATACAACAGCACGACCAGTTATCCTCTAATTCATGCTCAACTTTTTTTTCTTCATTCTTCAACGAAAGGTCTAAAACTTTATTTTTCAACTCTGGTGTCAGTTCACCATCTGCTAAATCAATCATAGGCGGGGGTCTGTGAAGTCTAGTCGTATTATTTGACATTTTCTCTAATTTCTTGTAGTATATTCATGAGATTTTTATTTTCTTTTTCTAAATTAACTACCCTATCTCGGACATGTCCGAGATTATCTGATAATTGTTGAACGGCCTTAATTAATGGTGCGATAAACTCTGAATAACCTATACCATAACCGACATCACCACTATCAACACATTTAACATCTTCTGGCTTAACACTCACACCTTTCAATTCGTATTCCGCTCTTTGCTTTGGACACGGAACCATAATTGTTTCTTTTATAAAACCGCCAAAATCTAGCATATCCATTTCTGTTAGTATTTCTTCTAATTCTTGTGCTATTAAGCCAGTCCTACATTTCTTTTTGTCATCAATCATACGATAGCAAACTGGATTTAACTTATTAATAAAATCTAAGCCTAAACATTCGTTTATATCTTCTTTTTTTCTCCTATCTGAATATTGAATTGGATTAGACAATACCCATAATTGTCCATCGCTCGCTTTCAAAGACATTAAAGCAGTATTTGAACCATTCTCCCATATGAACCCACTCGTTGAAGAATTATTCACTCTAAATCTAATAGCATAAGAAGTTAATCCTCCGCCTACTCCTCCCGCTGGTGCTGTTCCTCCACTTAACGATTTACTTGCCCCAGACTGGCTCATATAAATCCCCCATGCTGAATCTCCAATGTCCCACATAAATATACCTCTCGCATTCGTCCCGTCTGTTTGTCCTTGAATTGCTATTTTTGCCCCATTAGTTGATACTGATGCCGTTGTTAGCACCCCAGAATATGTAATCCCCGCATTCGCGGTTAATAATCCCGCTGTGCTTATGTTCATTGCCTCAGTGAAAGATATATTGCTTCCTGCCGTTATTCCTGATTTATAATAAAAAGCGAGTTTGCCACCTTTTTGAATTAGAAAGTTTGAACCGCTGTGGCTTGATTTCCAGTTCGTGCCATCAAAATAAGCATCAAAACTTAAATTGACATTATCGTGTGCCCAGTTTAGTTGTTGAAATGTTGGATAAGCATCAGCCGTTGTTATTGCCTGTATATGTGGTCCCGCGGGGTCGCTCGCAGTTCCATATAATTCTAAGCCACCAGTTGCTCCTGTTCCTTTTGTTGTGTTGCCTATGATTATCGGCTTACCAGATGCTGTTGTTATTTTGTCGCTCGCGGTTAATGTTGTTGTCGATATACCCGCGGTTGAAGTAATTGTTGTTCCCGTTATTGTTCCTCCATTTGTTATATTGTTTGAGTTCATATCTAAGGCTCCATAAAACCGCATACCACCAGCATTGTTGAAACGGACGATATCGGACGAAACACTTTTATTATCCAAAAGTTTTGAAATATAAAGTCCCGCACCTTTTACATCAGATGCTACATTCGTAAATACATAACCTCGTTGGTTCGCGGTTCCACTTGAAGCAGTGTTTAAAGTGTATAAGAAAGACTGCCAATCACCCGTTGTCTGAGAAAAGAATATATCTCCTCCGTTTTGGTTTAATATTCTCGCCCCATTATATGTTATATTTCCACCATTAGTGATATCCACATTATTGAAATCGGCTTGGCTTAACAAGGTCAGTGCTTTTACATCATTTCTTGTTCCATTAAATATCTTAATTCCTGTTATGGTTTGGTCGCCTGTTAGTTTTACATTTTGCCCGTCCAATGTATCTACATACGTTTTATTCGCCCCGTCCGTTGATAATGTTGGAGTTCCAAGGTTCGCTATTTTGCTACTATTACAATCTAGTCCCGAAGCATTTACCCAACCGACTATCGTCCCGTCAATAATAAAACTTATTTTTTTCGCAGAAATTTCAAAGTTGTAATATGTCGCTGTTTTCATATCCAAACTAGCAATTGACCCGATATTGGCTGTGGAGTTAAAAACCACGAATGTGCCCTTTGTTGTAGCATTTATTGAATTTCCCGTTATTTCAACACCACTGCTATATGTCTTAATTCCTGCTATGGTTTGGTTTCCTGTTAGTTTCACATTTTGCCCGTCTAATGTATCCACATAACTTTTGTTTGCCCCGTCCGTTGTTGCTGTTGGTGTGGCTAAGTTTGTAATTTTTCTGTTGTTCAAAGATAGTGTAGTGCCAGTCGCGGTCGCGATTACATTATCACCCGCATATAAATCAACATATGACCCTGTTATTTGTATCGGATAATATACCGCGGTTGCCATTTTTTGTGCCACAATCTCTCCTATATTTGTCGCCGTATCAAAGGCAATACCGATACCATCAAAAGTGGTTGGAGCAGTAGCACCCCGCACTTCTATTGTTGAAGTAAATTTTTTATTCCCTGCTATGGATTGGTCTCCTGTCAGTTTTACGACCGAAGTATCAAGAGTAGAAACATCAACACCATCAACAAGATTAACATTTGTTATACTTTGGCTTTTCATATCAATCCCCGCACTAGCATTTATTATGTTGCTGAATGTTTTGGTTCCTGCTATAGTTTGGTCTCCTGTTAGTTTGACGACTGCGGTATCAATAGCCGAAACATCAATACCATCAACCAAATTTACATTTGTTATTGAAAATCCACCCATATTTAAACTGCCCGTCATAGCCGTTGTTCCGTCCTTTGCCAGTTTCGTATCGGTATATGCTTTTGTTGAAGCATCGCCGTCGTAGAATGGTGCGGGCAGTCCGCTGATTGCTGTCGTGCTGTTAAAATTTAAAACATTATTTGTCAATGTCATTCCACCACCTGTTGTTGGAGCAAAAAGTATGGACGAGCCGACAAAAGTTAGTGGATAGCCCGTTGCTCCACCTGCCTCCGACGAATAAATAGAACCCATATTATTGTTGTAATTAAAGAATAACTTACCTGTGTTTAATGGATTTGAGTCTTTTACGGCCACATAAGTAGTAAATGTTTTGTTTCCTGTTATTGTTTGGTCGCCTGTTAGTTTAACGACTGCGGTGTCAAGAGCCGAAACATCAACACCATCAACATTACCGACATTTGTTATGTTAAATCCTCCCATATTTAAATCTCCAAACATCATGGCGGTGCCATCTAATCTTATAAACGGAGAGTTTGTATTGCGCCATTGTCCTGTTGAATAAATGAGTAGTTGGTTATTGGTAGGTGTTGTTATGACTACATCGCTGTGTGTATCTATTGAACCATCTGCTGACACTTTATCATTATTGTCTTCGTGCTCTGATATCCAAGTATCAACATCTTTGGTATTTAGTAAATTGACGCCTGTTATATTTAGATTACCTCCCATACTAATGTTGCCGAATTCATCCACATTTATTGGAAAGGTTTTATTTACCCAGTTTATTGAATTATATGTAAGATAACTATTATTGGCTATTGGTGTGGTTATGACTACATCGGTGAGTGTATCAATTGACCCAATGGTGGTATTCCTCCATTTACCATCTACATCATTATATGTTAAGTATTGCCCGACCGAGGGTGCGGATATGTTTGTGTCTATCAAATTGTATAAACTGGTTTGGTGTGGATTGGAAGTATTACTTCTATGTTGAGTTGAGGCTTTGACTTCATCGTTGTCCCTTACTCGTTGCTCTGTGTAGTATAAATTTTTTCCTTCTTTGACATCTGTTGTTGATTTGGTAGATAATCTTGTATCAAATCGTAAATCAGTATAGTAGAGGTTCAAAGGGTTTTCATCTTCTGGCACTCTGTCTGTATTTAAACCTGTAATATTAGTATTTGTTAGATCTAAATTTTTAATATCTAGACTATCAACCGCCAATTCATTCAAGCCGAGTAATGATTTATACTGGCTCATTGTATATTATAACAAATAAATATTTAATTTTAAAAATACTAAAATATATTAATCTTAGTATAAATGCCGTCTCCCGAAGCAAGTCGTAAGAATTGGGGTAGTGCTGTGGAAGGAATAAAAGCAAAAGCGAAACAACGAAAAATGGAACACGCCAAAAATGTATTAGCACAATATAGAAATGCTGTAAAGCAAGAAGACGAAGATATGGAACAAAGATTAGCAGAGATAGAAAATAAGAATGTGGCGAGCGATATTATTAATGGAAAAGACCAAGATGACACACCCGAGCAAAGTGAGAGTGAGGATGAGGATGAGGTTGATTTTACTGATATCATTGCGGAAAAGATGGCTAACATGAAAATCAAAAGAGCAAAAGCGGAAACTAAGAGAGAAAAGAAAAAGAGTAAGAAACCAGAGCCTGAAGAAAGTGAAGAAAGTGAAAGTGAGAGTAGTGAAGAAGAAGAAATTAAGCCAAAAAAAGGAAAAGGTAAGAAGTCAAGCAGTGTAAGTGTAAAAGTATATAATCAATCTTCTAGTGCTAAGAAAGAAAAAAATAATGATGTTGAAAAATGTTTCTTAAAGTTTTAATTTAGTCGATAGTATGCTATCGACAATTGTCCTAAGGGACTAATCCCACTTATCTTTTCTATAATTTTTTAACATAGTTTTCAATTTGTTGTTAATTGTAGTTGTATCTATAAAAATATAATCTATTTCTTCAAGATATTTTACATTCTTTTTTTCAAAATCCTTAATCCTTTTTATAAGTTCATTTCGTCTTTCATTCAAAGTATTTTGAATATTTTGAATTTTATCAAAAGTTTCTTTCTTTGTTCCTTTCCTTATTTTTCTGTATAAAGGTATATCATAAACATCATCTCTAAACTTATTTAAATCATTGTTTAGTTTTTCAATCTCTCTCATTGTATCTCCACTTAATGAAATGTCATTGGTTGGCTTAATAGTAGTTTGTTTTTTTTCTGAAGGTTTGAACTTAGGTGGTGGTTTTGTAGTTTTCTTAAATTTTTTCTTTTCCGAAACAATCTTACCATATTGTTCCATCAATTTAAGTAGTTCTGACTTTTTTAATTTGCTAATTTTCGGACATCGTCTCCGTTTTTCTTCACCTAATACCTTTCTTAAGACTTTGACGGTCGGCATTGTATATATAAAAAAATTTTTTTATATTTTGTATAAATGGACCATAAACATACAATTATTAATAATCAAAATCGTAATAGTCAATTAGAAGACACACCAACTGGAGAAGAAATTCAAAGAACAAAAGAAGAAGAAGCACTTGAAATACACCACCAGAAAAAGAACCCGAAAATATGGAATACTATATGGGTTAATAATCCATTAGACCAAGTCTTTCTTGACTTAGCAGATATGAGTAAATTAAAAGATAAGAAAGGAAATAAAGGATATGCTTGGATGCTTGTTTGGATTGATTGTCATTCAAGATTTTTAATAATCATTCCATTAAAAAATAAAACAGCAAAAGAAGTTTATTATGCTTTGAAATCTATACCTTATAAACCAAAATCAATTACAACCGACAGCGGAGGAGAATATAAAGGTGCTACTCGTGAATATTTTATTCAGAATGGTATTAAGCACGATGTGGTTGAAGTAGGCGACCATAGAGCCTTAGCGGTTGTTGATAGAGTGATAAGGAGTATTAGAAGATGGTTAGATTTATTATTTGAAACTAATAGAAATTTTGATTGGGTAAGTTATATTCAAGACTTAGTCAATGCTTATAATCATAAACTTCATAGAGGAATTCAGGCCAGACCGGTGGATGTCTTTGCTAGAAGAGATAAAAATAAACAGACTATAACTCGTGATAACCTTATTAATGAATTCAATGTTGGTGATACTGTAAGAAAGGAAAACAAAAGGCTAATGTTTGCGAAAGGAGGAAAGACTTTCAGCAAAATTATTTATAAAGTCAAAGGTCGGTCTGGATTTAAGTTGATTTTGAATAACGATGAACTCGTAAGTCCAAGAGATTTATTGAAAACTGATTTTATTAAACCGATTGATGAAGAAAAAGATATGAAAGAGCAAACTAAAGAAGTTATAAAAGAGAAGA